>JABFPV010000051.1:0-14217 GCA_022817185.1 Oxyscelio sp. ZL-2020 | reverse complement strand
GGCTGCGCTAGTCTAACCAATGCGTCCACATAGGGACATGGAAAAGATTATGAATACTTGTTTCAACTATACGAATGTTTTCTCTCAATTTCAAGTAAATCTTAAAACATCGATTTGTGTGGCTTTCTACCTTAATTAAGATATATAGTTGAAACCGACTAAAAGTTTTGTTTAAATTAACAAAAATGTGAACGATCTAATGAAACATTTAGTTGACAAATCTGGAAAAAAAATCGTTACGTATTTTTTTATTTTGTTTAAAATTACATATTTTTATTACTATACAATTTTGAATTTTTTGAGATTTTACAAACACGTCGTTTTAATTAATTTTTTCCCATGATTCATTCTAAGTACAAAAATTTTTAAATACACTTTCTTAACATGGTTTTTCATTTACTTTCAGAATATCGACATACAAATGAAAATTATTTTAATTATAACCTAAAAAAATTGCATTCTTTTCAAAAAATGATTTTTTCTCAAATTTAGACATGTTTGTTTTCCTTGATATTTTTACAGTATAAACTACAGCTAATGAGAAGTAACGTCTATACATTTTGTAATGGGCCGAACATTAATTCAAAAGTTATAAAGAAAGTAATGCCACCGTGCGCGACGTCTGGTGACATACGTCGCGCTCAGCTTTTATAGTACACCCAGTCTCATTGAAAAGTAAACGGCACTTTGGTTACAGTTACTCATTTGGGTTGGTACACCTGCTTTTTATTAGAAATAAAGGCGTTCATGAATTAACAGTAGTTTAAAGCTTGGCGTCCTTGTCTGGCCAGTACGAATAAACATGTCATTATTCGTTAAAATAATATGACAGTTTAGAAAGGTTATCTGAAAATTAAAAATAAATTGGAGCAACTTTGCAATCAAGTAAAAGGTAAGTTGTAATAAATAAATATAAGTTAATAATATATATAAGTTAATAATAGATGTTAATGATTATTGATTATTAAGCAACAATATTGATTATTGATTATAATTATTGATTTTTGTAATCAATATTATTATTATTAACCAATGATTATTGATAATCAGTATTGTAATTGATTATAATTTTTAATTTATTAATTTTCACAGGCGAAATTACCTTTGAATTATTTAATTGTAATTCAGTTATTTTTAAATTATTATAAAATCATTAATGGTATTTAATAATAAACTTTCAATGAATGTTTGACTAACGTTTCAGTTAATTTTTGACTAAATGTCACTTTCATGTTATTCAATATAATAAGGTAAAGGTAAATAAATATTATTTATTGTTTAAAAATATATAAAATTTGTGTGTGAATGATTAATTAATATAAAACAATGTTTTCAGTGGATATACATGATTCGGAGCAGAGGTCTACAGAACCACAACTTCAATGGCAATTATTAGGTAACAACTATTAATAATAACAATTTATATTTATTATTCGGTTAGTATAATATCAGATATTATATATATGTATATAAGGTGAGTTAGAAATTGCCGAAGTGTCAAGTTTTGCCTAATCATGTAATGTATATCTATATATGTTAGACAACTTGTTCAGATAATTTGTTGCCTACCCATATATATAATTTGTGAAATATTCTGCATAATATTTAATAAAATTATATGAAAATAATTTTTTAATAATCAATTTCTTATTAAGAAATAATGATTGTATAATTTAATGTTCCTTAATAAAAGGAAATCAACAATGTAAAAATATTTTTATACATAAAATATAATTCTAATATTTATATGAGAAAAATTATGATTGTCTGTAAGCCATTTTATAATAATCAAATTTATTTTAATTTCATATAAGTCAGTAATTATTGTAATGTAATTATTTTAATGAAGATCAATATGAATGAAAGTTATTGAAATATAAAATAAAATAAATTAAATTAAATATAAATGGATGACTGATAAAAGATATTATGTATATACTAAATATACTATTGTTATAAATTGTCAACCAATAGAAGTAACCCTACACTGAGAGAAATGAAATGTTAGGCTAAATGCAATTGCTGCTATCCTAACACGAGTGTCGTTTTAAAATTGCGCTAAATCAAAACTTTGTTAGTCTAATACAAATGTCCTTTTAGTAATAGGTTTGTTATTTGAAATAACGTATTTTGCAACATGAATAAAATTGATATATTACATTTACAGCAAAATTTAGTTAGCCGTATATAGTGTACGTTTAAAAAATATCTTCATGCAATGGTAACAAAATAACTTTATAATGAAGAAAGAAATAATACAATGTTGTAAATTTATTAATATATTATAAATAAATATAATACATTTAAAAATATATCTTAAAAGCGAATAAAGAAACACATGAAACTCTTTAATATTTCCTCAAGTTATTATGCAAATCAAGAATTGAGGTTATGTTCCCTGTCATTATGGAAACGAAATGTGTTGAATAAATAATCTGTGTTTTTTAGTACCTAATTTAATATTTTTAGGATAATATACAAAATAAATTACTTTGATATATTAAAATGCCGAGAGACATAACAACAACAAATTAAAATATCAACTCAAAAAGAAATTCTTTTTATATTAAGTATATGCTAATATCTTTTTCTATTAAGTATATCAATGTTTATACTTTTCCGTTTACTATAGCACAGAAAATTAACTAAATTTTATAAAATATTAATAATATTATATATCCGCCACAAACAACATTATTGCTATATTTCTCGAAGTTTAGATATTATATACGAATATCATACTTATTCCCTGTTAATAGAGAAGTATTACAGCATATTATTAAAACGTATTCAAGGTTGTAATTCAAGCTTCTATCCGTTTGTTGTCAACGTATTGATACTTTTCAATACGTCTCTAGATGATGTATACGTCATTTTTAAGTCAGGAATATGTGTGGCCATAGGAACATATGAAAATATTATTAAACTAATATAAATGTGATATATATAATTAATGAAATTTGGATTTAAATATAATAACTTTATATAATAGGTTAATACATATTAATTAAACAGATATATTAATAAAACAATTTATTCTAAATAGTCAAATTAAATACATATTATTCATTTTGAAATATTATTGAATTTTTATTGCATAATTAATAACGTACATATTAAAAATTTAGTGTTCAGTTATGTTTTAGCTAAGGTAAATGTATCGGTTATTGTGATCTTTATACCAATTACCGTGATTGTCTTTAATGATTACAATATTTTTAAATATATATATACTGATTATGATGCTTTTTTCAATTTCTAATAAATAAATGCAATGATGTTGAATTATAATTATAAACAGAAATCACATAGTATACTAATACAAAATTAAGCATAACATGTTTACTAAAATAAATATTTTATTAAATAAATATTTTATCATAAAATATACTACTAAACTAAATTAAAATTAAATCACTATAACCGATACGTCTATCTTATACCTTTTTTTATTAAAATAAAATCGTACAAGTCAATGTATAAAAAGAATGTTGATTTACATGAGATACACTTTAAATAAATTGGAATTTAATTAATAATGAACAAGAAGTAATTTACCTTATACACAAAAACGTGTAGAAATAAAGTATCTACCATTTCTACTTACACACAAGCAAGACGTTGTTCGCGGTAATTTGTTAACATTTTTAATAATATAATTTGATTTTGATAATTCTACTTCATAAGAATAGAAATGTTCATCGAAGGCAATTACTTTTACCGTGAACATAAGAAAATAAATTGCATTGTTTTGGAATAGAATGTCTTCGATGATACCAAAAGCTGGAAAGTCTACTTCAAAAATTTCAACGATTACAGCCTTATTTTTGCAATAGCGAACATTATTAACATTAATCCACGATGTCGAGTATAGTTGATAAGCTAACAAATTGTTTGGTAATTTGTATGCATAAGAGTACAAATTTACCTCAGTTAATGGTCCAATTTCCTTCTTTATAAAAATATTTTTACTTTTTATATAATCACATAATATTAATTGTTCTTTCAATGCTATAGAATGAATTACATTTACTTTTGAATGGGATGTGGCAATATATAGTTTCCCTTCCCGATGAAATGATTCTTGACGCATTGTCCAAATATGTTTTAATGGGCCAAAAAGCTTACTCATTCGTCCGTAATGAAGCATGACATGAAATTTAAACGTTAAAGGCTTGTTAAAAAATTGTACATAATGTTTATGGTGTTCCTCTATTAAAGCGTTTAAATAAGATGGTGTACCACATTGAAATTTATCAGCAACCAAGATATCAGAAATTTTCCGAAGAGAAATATAAATTTGCCAGTGTTCATCCCCGCGAGGAACAAGGTGTCCAATAATTAATCCTAAATATCTCAGAAAATTTATTGTTTCACTTGCACTCATTTTTATTTTAGTTTTTAAATTATCTTCGCTTATAAATGGTGGTTTATTGGATGTTTCGTGCTTACCATAGTCAAATGTATCGATACAAGAATTTAAAACATTTAAAGAAAATATTTTAGAAGTGTTAATATAATAATTTAGTAATGCAGTTAAACTATATATTGCCACACCTTCAAAAAAGTCATGCATGATGTCAACGCCAACAGTTTTTGTAATATCAAAGTTAGATACATTATTCCAGACACATTTTGATTTTAATCCAGTTTGAAAGGTATCGTTTAATTTTATACCAGTAACAAAACTTTCTTTTGTTCTCAGCGTTTCAGGATTTTCAACAAACGTACAAGAAAATTTACTTCTTGGTATATTACAAATTCTACAACACATATTTGCAGAAAATGACTCGACTAAACCTAATATTCCATTAATTCCCAGATTATCACCAATCAATACACTAAAATCAAAGTAAATTTGTTTTGTTGAACCATTTACTAAGATTTCAATTCCTTGATCTTGTAAATAGTTTAATTCCGACAATATTTTGGTGAAAACGGCTTCATTACCATGTATCTTTCGATCAGACGCAAAAAATAAAGAACTTAAAAATATATTATTTAATTTTGAAATTAAATGTGGCGGTGTACATAAAATTGAAACGTAAACAGCTCCGAGTTTGTTGTCGCCAGCATGCGAACCGAGGGCATTTCCAGTTTCATAATCGTCGTAATAAACGAGTAGTGGGTAAACAGCCTTATTTTCATAAAAATTTTTTTTCTTTTTCCAAATTTCACTCTGTACAAAATTGGAAATTATACCAGATTTGTCTGCTTCTAATGTCATAATGTAATTGTTTATCATTTCAAAATATCCAGGCAATTCAAAAATCGCTTTTAAGGTTTTGCGTAAAGGCACATGTTCACCTTCAATTTTAATTTCTTTTTGTTTAACTTTATTATCAATAACCACATTTTCATAGCCATGAAATATCAAATATTTTTCTGGTAAAATTAATAGATCTTTTTCTACAAAATACTTTATTCGTTTGTATTCCGTGTCAAACTTTTCCAAATTATGTATTGAGTGCAGAAATACTTGCCTAATGTTTAACAGTAACTGCTTTTGTTCGGTTTTATTCTTGACATGAATCATGCATTCAGCAATAATAGTTTTGTAAATCGGTACAGATAAGGTTTTAAACAGGTAACTGAAGTTGTCAATAAGAGTTTGTATTGTTTTACGGCACAACGATGGATTACTATATAATTTTGAAATGATACTAACAATTACATTATCGATACTATCTTCAGTTTCATTAACCGAACATTTTGTTTCAATATCAGACATCAAGTTTTCATTTTTTGCACAGCTCTTATGTACGACGCTTAAGTTAAATACATCATTTAATGGTTCTGTTGATACGTTTAACTTATTACAATTAAAAAAATTTCTTGAAGTAGAATCTAAATTCTGTGAATGGAATTGAGTTAAATGTCTTTTAAACGATTTAAAATCTGAAAATGTTCTAATACAAGTTTCTTCAACGCATTTATAAATGTCACTAGATTTTAACTCATGAATTTCTTTTAAATGTAATATTAACAATGTACTGGTGTCGCATACTTTATAACATTTCCAACACATCATACTGAAGCTTAAACAGATTAATTCACAGCCAGTAAAATAAATTTCTGAACAAACAACTTAAATAAATAACTTATAAAATATATTAATAAAATGCCCTCAATTGCACTACTGTTTTGTTAACTGCAAATCAGATGCAAGAGCAGTGACACTGGTGAATTTGGCAGCAGTTGCAGTTTTAAGACCAAAAACATACTTTTCGACGAATATCCAAACATGTTCGCTTACTGTTGAATATTTTGCGTTCAATGCAAAGAAACTCTTGAAACATAAATAAAAAGTGAGCAAAGGAGTTTCTTGTGGATACTCAAAATCATTGATTAATACAAACGAACTACTAATAGCATGTAATGGTCCAATGAAAACTGGCACAGGTTGAAGAGTCAACTTAAATTTCGCAGCAAATCGTTTTCTTTCTTCAATGGCTTGTTCTAACAAATTCAAATCCTGTAAGAAACAAATGGATGAACTTACATAAAAAGAATAAAATAATTTATTTTTATCATAATAAATATTAAATCAAGTTTAAATAACAATATTTGAAATAATATTAGTGACAGAGATAAACATTTTACCTCGACATGTAATATGAAATCCTGTTGTATTTCAACAACGCTGGGTCGTAGTCTGTTAAGCCCAGCTTTTTCTTTATTGCGATTTGCAGTTTTAAACATTAGTGGCAGAAGCAGTAACGCAACAAGTCTAACTTCACCTTAAAGTTGTATTAATCAATGCTATTAAAATTACAAGTTTATGCAAAAATAAATTAAATAAAGATATAAAATAATTGTAATATTTTTATATATAGTTAAATGAACACCTCTCTCTATAAGCTCAACATAATCAATTATAAAATTTGCAATCGCATTATTTGAACTAGTTTTCGCTTTAGCAATAATTTTGTTTGCTATATCATCCCATTTTCCAAAAAATGAATCTGCTGAATTCCCATGAAAATGACGAAAATCAATGTCAATCTGAAAAATGAATGAAATGAAATGAAATTTCGATATCTTGTTTATGAATTTAATTTCCATGTTTAAAATTTAAACATTGAAATATATTTATCTCAATTGAGTTTCACATACTTAGTATATTAAATTGTAACCACAAATTTGTCTTAAATATTTATTAAAATTCAAAAGTTTAACGTATTAATCCCTCTACTTCAATATAATCTCGTGATATAAATTATACATATATACATACAAGTAAAAAACCATAGCTCTGTTGTAAACAACGAAAAGTTTCGTAGTACTCTTTTAAGCTCGTGTGATTTAATTGGTTTAATCTTAAATCACTAGTTTCCTTCCACTTGCTTAAAACCTCTTCTTTTGGTTCAATGTTGTGTTTCAGCCATTCGACTGTCTCATTTTTATTAGAAAAAATATCTGTAAAATTATATTTTTATTCAATAAAAACTATTTAAATACATTGTCGAAAATACACTTAAAAATAAAATTAAAAAAATTAAATTAAAAAATAAAGTTCTTACATTTACTATTATTACTATCGAAACGATTTTCCTTTGCGGATTCTTTATCTTTACAACTTGTCAAAAGACCCAATGATCGAAACTTTCTTCGTTTGTTAACGTAATTTGCATACAGCATTCCTTTGGGACCGATTACGCTGTCACTATTTTTTGTATAAGGGATGTAATAAGTATGCTTGTCTTCATTTGGAAATATTTTTTCTATTTCCGTAGACAGATTTACAAATTCAACTGAGCTGATTCTATAACATTATACATATATGCAATTAGGTTGTTTTAATTATTAATTTTATAGGTTAGATATGTAAATAATGATAAATTCGTTTAAAAAGTTTAACCTCTTATTAACTCATAATTTAAATTATTCATATCAAAATTTACGTACAATAATGTACGAAAATATTTAACATCCAGAAATATAAGTAAATAACAATTTTGTAGTTATTGAATGATAAAAATAATAATAATAATTTACACATTTTAATTTGAATAATATGTGAACCTTTTTAATATTTCATTATGTATTATATTAGAAACATATAATATATTCGTGTTATAATATTAAAATATCAGAAAAAATATTAAAAACAAATATATTAGATATAAGTAAAAAAGTTTATTACGTGGTATTGGGATCGTCCCCGAACTTTTTGTCAATTAATAAATTTACTAATTTGCTTCTGTCTAAAACTTTTTTTACTTCATAAGTTTTCAAAATTTCCTTCCCTGAAAGAGATTTTTCTAGAACATCATTCACCCAATTTAATTTAGAGCACACATTTTCTGTAAAACAATTAAGACATTGTTAATTTATATTCTTAACTAAAATTAATACTGATATACTATTTAACATGAAAGCAATGATTCTGTTCAATATTCTAAATATTATGATAATAATAATATTTTATTTATTTATTATATATAAATGTGTACTATATTACAATTAATATATAATATAATATTAATGATATGATAATTAATTAATATATTTATTACATGAATTATCCCCTGTAATACTCTTAAACTTTAAATTAAAATCATTGTATAATATATATAATAGTTAAATGAACACCTCTCTCTGTAAGCTTAACATAATCAGTTACAAAATTTGCAATCTTATTATTTGAACTAGTTTTCGTTTTAGCAATAATTTTGTTTGTTTTATCATCCTATTTTCCAAAAAATGAATCTGCTGATATATAAAATGAATTATACTAATAATAAATATGATCTATAAATTGTCTAATATTATTAAAATAAACAAGTAAAATGTATTTTAATACATAAGAAAGACTTGATTCCTGAAACAATTTATAAAATATTTGATTTAAAATATTTAGACCGAGTATATCACTCACTAAAACAGAAAGTTTTTATTGTAATTTTTTTTAGAATAAAATAATTATTAATTTAAAAGTATTATAAAATAATTGTATTACTACATTTAAAAACTGCTGCAGTAAAAATGGTTCAAAATGAACTAAACATATTTTTTTACTGTCTAAAATATTAAATACTGAATTAATCTTAAAAGAATTAAATCAGACGCAATTAAGTAAAAAATTGAGTATAAATTAGGAATGTAATAATAAAATGTATTGATTTTATACAAGTTACTATTTGTTCAAAAATTACCTTGTAATTGAAAGAAATAATTTATTAATTATTAATAAATATATTGATTATATGAATTATCCCCTGTAATACACTTAAACTTTAAAAATATTTAATTTTATTTCTACATTATTTCAACGTAATAATGTTTATTAATTTAAAATATCATAAGAAAAAGTTTACCTGACATTTCAAATGTCGGAAATTCTGATTCAGTGTTTACATTAGGTAGTTCATATATAAGAACTGAATTTGGATCTTCTATTTCTGTATTAGAAAGAACAAAACTATTTTCACTTAATTTTTCTCTTTCTTTATACGTAGTATAATTTACTTAAAATTTTTTTCTGATTCCAAATAAAGGAATAAGTTCTTCTAAATCCTCATTATTTAAATTTTCAAAAACTAACTCATCCACCGCATTAGCTGAAAACAAAAATAAGAAATACAAAATTAAGAATAAAAATAAAATAATAATTTAGATTAGAAATTATGTAAACCGAGAAAAGCGATCAATTATTAGAATTAAGATGACGTAATGTATTTTATCGTAACCTAATATAATGTCTTACGACGACTAATACGTATTAATAAAATTAATTCTTAATATTTAACTAAATAACAATTAGACAACTTTGAAAAATTTGTTCATAATACGAGCTTTTTAGGTTAAGATTAGAAATTAAATTTATTAGTATCAATAATATACTCACTTGCAAATGTTGGAATCAACTCACTCAGATTCCACGAATTTAATAGTCTTTTGGTCTTTTCATCGGCCATATCGCGTGTAATATTTAAACGCGTTATATATAAAAGAAATATAAAACAAAAAGCAATGTGTTTTTATCAGTATGTAAATTGCAGAACATATAAATGAATCACAACGACTGTCGAATTAGAAAACAAAACTATAACAGCAATCACACAAACGCTGCTTACTCAAAATGAATATGGCAACCGTGGGGTTAGCGTTTTCTTTTTCGGACATGTCCCTGCGGCAGTCATGGCAATTAGTTCTAATGGCAACCACTAGTGGCATTTGGTTAATTTAAACTCCCTATAGTTCTTACACGGAACTTCTTTACGGTTTACAAAATTATTTTGTAAGCGATATAAAAAGTTGAATTGTATTAAATTTACAAAAGATTTTTATTTATTGTAATAAATATACTACTGTGTAATTAATAGTTGTGTAGTTTTTTCGAAGTATTAAATTTTTCATTTAATTGAAAATAAAATAGTGTTAATGTTACAAATTAAATCTTACTAAAAAACTGATGTTGCTTTTATGTAAGTATTTCTCTCAGTGTATCTATTAACAATTTTATTACACAAGTTATTATTTCTTTTGAATAAACATTCACATATATTCCACAACACATAGCCATTTCTTATTTTTATAATTATCATTTACAACTGAATTGTTATTTAAAATATGTTTATATTTTTAGCAGCAAATTGACACAGGAAGTAGAGACGACAATTCTGGAGGATCAATGCCCTAGGAGCGATGGAAGTTGACTTGCAAGATCATATATAACTAAATACCTATATATACGTAAACTAATTTATTTGTAATAATTCATTAATTAATAATATATTATATTATTGTTGATTACAATAATATATAATTTTTTTTATAATAATTATAAAATTATTTATACATAATTTTATATTATAATTTAAATTGTTTTATAATATAAATTATAGAAACTCTAAATTATAAAAACATATTTCATGTTCCAAAATTGAATTGATTTTATAATGTATAATTTTGTTTTGCAAATTTTATATAAAATATTGTAAATGGTATGATTGATTTCAAACATCCTTTTCAATATGGTGTAAAGTAATTAAAAGGCAATGTATGTTTTAAATGGTTTTCAAGTATGAAATTTGTATACTTTGTTTAACTACTCAATTACGAATCAGTACCATTTATATTTAACAAGTATGTATTATTATTAATATTGTTGTTGTAGGAATCTATTAACGATTTTTATTTTGTGATTTATTTTACAGGCATATCCTTGCTCGATCCTCCTATCCATGTTCCCATTTTTGAACTAGAAGTATGTGAATTCTCTTGAAAGAAATTCAGTAACGAATCCGTAGAGAGAGGTGCCGTATAAAGCAGACAATGAAATGGTGCTAAACAGTAGCAAAATTATATTCATATAAATAATATATACATTAATAAACATTTGTAATAACAAGTTTGGAAATTAAACTTTTTACTTATATACTAACAATAATTATAACATATTTTTATATAAATATCATATTTTTATAATAAATTATTTGTTTATAATACATATGTTCCTTTTCTTTTCTAGTTTCCTTCGTTCGTTTCCTCTGGTTTCTTCGAAGACAATTCCTCACAGCCGAGATTTATCACATTCACTTTTATTCTGTAATTTCAAATCAGAGCACTTATTAATGATACTTATTACTTATTATGGTAACAGTTTGTTACCGTCAATTAATTCGTTTATCAACTGTTCTTTCATTATTCTTTTGTAGACAATTTGAAATAGAGGCGCTAGTATCTAGTTGAGCGGTTGGATGGATATGCTCAGTGCGCTGGATCCAAAATTTACAATTCATACCTTATAAAAGGTGCTTATATGATAAGTAATATTTAATTATTAATAAATAAATAAATTATACATATATATATATATAAATGGTTTTTGTAATAAATTTAAATAATAATACAAATGTGAAATTCATTATTGAGTAATAGAATAATTGGTTTATGGTAAAAGTATTTTGTATATTTTTAAATGTTTAAATTATTTTCTTTTACAAAATGTTAGTTTGCAAATGTTGTCCTAATATATCTGAAATAAAACAAAAATATTCATAAATATTTTCTATATTTCATGATAATTGTTGGAATATATTTTCTAGCTTGAATACATTTTCAGAATATTTATAATATATATTACTAAATATTAAAAATATCTATGCCCTATATCTGTTAATTAATGAAGCAAATAAAATAATATATAATTATTTATAATATTAAAAAATCATTTCAACACTCAGTAGGTTTAAAACATTTCTTAAATTGTCTATACAAAAAAAGTTTTAATCAATATGTGCTATTGCAATAAATATTTAAAGACGGGACAAGATATATTAAATATTTAGTAATATATATATTATAAATATTCTGAAAATATATTCCAATATAGAAAATATTTATGATTATTTTTATTTCGTGTCAAATATATTAGAGTAAAATCAACTCTTGCAATCTAACATTATGTAAAACACAATAATTTAAACATTTAAAAATATACAAAATATTTTTTCTATTTCCCTATAAATCTATTACATAATACAGAATCGCATATTTGTATTATTATTAAAATTTATTATAAAAATCATTCATTTATTATAAAATAAATGGTTTTTATAATACAAAATATTATTTACACCTTATAAGATATTATTCTAAATTTTACATTGAGTGCAATGAGCATATCCAACCGCCCAACTAGATACTACCGCCTCTAGTAGACTTAAACTTTAAATAATATTAGTGTAAATTAATGTAAATGATTGGGAGTTGTAATGTTACATATTACATTATAACTTATTTTCACTTATTTTTGTTATCTTCCTTTTTCTATTCTTTGAAAAATACTAGTATTGTAGAATACTTTAAATAAATAATGACGGATTAATATATAAAGTGAAGTATGTAACAGTTGTAGGTAAAAATTATACATTTTCCTGAATAAGAATGAAAGGAAGTACTGTCCAATTTCAAATCATTTTACAATATACATTTGAAGAATTGTTATAAGCAAACATAGTTAATTCATTTTGCATAGTAAGAATAGTAATATTATATATAATATAGACAAGGTGATTGCAGTTCATGTGTGATAACATACACTTACTTCTAGTAGTTAATCCAAGCGCCGTTTGCTACAATTATTTGCTGCAACCTTTTCGGGATTGAATCTACAAGCTTTGCGAAATATTCTTGGTTTCCGCGCAGCGCTTCAAATGATTGATTAACTGCTGCCAACAAGTCTGCTCGAGTTCTAAGGTCACCCCGTGGCCTGAATTCCCTCGTCATCACTGACCACACGTTTACGATGGGATTCAGGTCGGGGGATTGTACGGGCCACTCTAAAACATTAATATCCTCATGCGCTGCAAACCATGCCATAGTTGCTTGGGACGTATGGACGCGGCTATTGTCCTGCATAAATTGGATCTGTGGTCTCTCGTCTTCGGGGTACACAGCACGAACCGAAGGTAACATCACATCTTCTAAAATGTTGATGTATTCCTCCGAATTCATGCGGCGTGATACTTCAGTGAGCTCACCCGGACCATCAGCAGAAATCCAGGCCCACATACAAGCTGTCACTCTTCCGCTATTATGTGAAGGGATAACGTTGTTCTCTGTTTGTTAGCGTTGCCCACTCAACCCCACACTCTATATCTGCCATCCTTGTCGGTTGAGAATACTTTCTCATCCGACCATATCACCGATTTCCACTCTTCTATATCCAAATTAGCGTACCGTTCCGCAAAGTCCACTCTCAAGTCTCTATTAATCTCAGAAATTGCAATTTTCTTAGCAGCTTTATGACATGACATACCATGTTCATTTAGACGCCTGTACACCAAGTGTTTAGAAACATTGTTCAAATTAACATTTCTGCCAGTGCTACTAGCTGTCGCGATACGCTATTGTTTTTCCGATTCGCGATTGTTTATTGATTTATGTATTGATCCACATCTCTAATTAGTTCATTAGCGACATTTTCGCGACTTTTCTTCCTTCATATCCCCGTTATATTTGTGATCGGTGCTTTTTATTCGGAGATATTACGTTTACAGAGATTTTAATTGTTGTTCTTTATTGTTGATTTGTTATTGTTGTTACGTGTTACATTTTATTGTTCGTTATTTATTTGTTGTTGCGAGCTATTAAGTGTATTCATTTGCAAAATGCAAAAAACTGAGGTGCAGACGAATGCCGCGCGAATAGCTGGTATGCACGAGGCCGGCCTGACAACCCGTCCAATTGTCGAACACACTGGTTTTA
>JABFPV010000050.1:0-14260 GCA_022817185.1 Oxyscelio sp. ZL-2020 | reverse complement strand
AATTATCAATATCGACCATGAATTTAATTCATCTGTGCCAGACCTGTTATGCATTAGTTTGACAGTTTGTGTAAATTATTAACCAGTACTGTGCCAATATCAAGCCTGAGTTTTTCAACTTGACGTAAATGCCTTGTATCCCAGTACCGGCACATTACTGGGCCAATATTGGTTTACAAATTTTGCCAGATTTGGCTCTGTTCAGATTTGCTATTGGTTCCGTTGTCAGCCATAGTCCAAACGATACTGGCCCATTGCTGTTTGCCATAACCTGGTTGCCAGTACTGTACCAGAGTTGGACCATTTGTCTGACTCTGGCAATTTCCAACTGGGTATTTATTATTAATACGAGTTGAATAATCGCAATTTCTTATTTTCCAGAAATAATAAATAAGAGCATAGACTTGCTCTTAAATTTATTAAAAGAGGAACTTGAGATGGAAGACTGTAATGAAACGGTATTTGATTGTTATTTAAATATGTTCAATAATTCAACAATTGAACAATACCTCCAAACAAATTTTCAAACTTTGATACCAGTTATACAAATAATGATAGCAGCAATGACAAAAAATTGTAACAAACAAAATGACACAATCTCAAAATATTACTTCCACTGTGTACGAATGAGTTTAGAATTCATGGTAAAAAACTCCCATCTACTGAATGAAGCAGTAACAGATACATTTGTAACACAGTTATTTTACCCACTTTGTTCTATCCCAAAATCGTACCCTTTCGAATGTAATGAATATATTGAAATCTGCATTTATATTTTAATATATACGTCGTCCAAAATACATTCGTACAGAAATTCTACCGAAATTGCCGAAAGCCAGCTGTTCAGATATTTGAAAAAGAAATCGGCCACGTCAGATCTCCGGAACATGACCTCATGCTTCGAAAGAGTCTTATCTGCAGCGAAAATGACTAAAGATAAAATTCTAATTAATATAGTTTTTCGCCATCTGGTGTCTTGTTTATCGAAAAATAAGGACAAGTCAATTATAATTGACGTACTAATTAAAAGTATCAATGGGGAATTGTTGGATTTTGAATATGAAGTTCAAGGAACATCTCTGACTGTATTTTTGGAGGAAATTGTAGAAGAAATTCTAACCAAAAAACATTTAACGGATTCTGATCACGGCGTTGTAAATGGTATTATTGAAATAAGTCCTTCTATTTTGAGAAGCAAAAGTGAGTTATTGATGATGAGATTTTTGATGGATGAACATTTAATTTTGTATCCACACACTCAATGTGGAAAGAATTATGACGAAATAATAAGCCTGGTGTTAGAAGAAGCAATAAATTCGAAACAAGAAACCAAATTTGTTTTATGGCTGTTAAATGGAATTAAGCAGTCATTTATAAGGCAAAATTGCAACGCAAATTTGACTGATCTTTCAGAACCTCCTTGTTTGGATGCGCTCGTAATAGCATTTCATACTATTAACGTAACCTTTGATAAAGGATACAACATTATGAAGACACTCGCATACTTCTTAAGAGTAGAAGTTGTTGAACATATAAAAACCGGAAAAGTTGAAAGTAAGTGCCTTTTATATATGTTTGAGTGCTTAGATTTATTCTAAAACGTCGAATAAATTAACTGATGGAAAAGAATTCTCTGAAAACCTCTGAAAAACGCTGAAACTTGATCTGAAGATCTCTGAAAAACTCTGAAAAATTTTGAAAATCTGATAAAATTGGAAATTTTTGGAGATCGTGAAACATCGATTGAAACCACTATGGATACTAGAATAAGTATAACTTGACAAAATTTGAAAATCTATATTATCAGATTTTCTTAAAACTTATTCAGATATTTTCAGACTCTCGCATACATTTCTTGCCACCCTGGATAGAAAACTCTGAAAGTCGGATAAAATCTGAAAATGTCGATTTTCAGTATTTTCAGAAATTTTCACATTTCTTTTGGTATTCGTAGTAGTTTCAATCGAAGTCTGGAAATATCTCAAAATCTCTGAAAATTCGCCATTTTAGTAGACCTACAGTTTTTTCAAATTTTTTCATAGTTTTTGAGAGCATTTCAGATTTTTTTCAGAGAACATTCCAAACATTTTCATATCAAATTTGAGATTTAAAAAAAATGTTAAGATAATTTTGTTCCAGTAAGGTTGATATAAACTATAAAATGTATTTATTTGTTTCAGATAAAGTTGTAGTTATGTTGCAAACTCTAGCAGTGTTATTGACTGTCTTTTTAAATATCGTACATATTGAAGTTCACTCTGAAACCAAGAAAACTTTCCAATTGTTGAAAGAAATAAAATTATTGTTCAGTGATCTATTAGACAATTGTTACAAATTAAAAGTAAATGAAGTAACAGCGAACTGCTTATGGAAATTGTTTTATAAATGGGATACATGTTGCTATTCTTTTAATATCGATATTTATAACAGTTTATTGATAGAAAAGACAAAGTTAACAAACTTGATATACATGTCTGACAATTTAGATGCGAGTTCAATGGTAAGTTTATATTTTTTAAGATCTAATTTGTTGGTTTTTTTCATTTTAAAAGGATGTAAAAACTGAAATATATGGTTTTGAAAAAATATTTAGAATTTCTATAAGTATAAATCATGAGAATAATTTGTTTTGTTAGGATAAATAATACATTGTCTTTTCAGGAAATTACTAGTTTTTGTCATTTTATCCTCCCTTGTAGAAATATCTCCCAGCAAAAGTCTGATACAGTCTGTAAATATCTGAATCTTTGTTAAAATTAGCGACTGTGGGAGTATTTCATACTTTTTCAGACTTATCCAGACTTTTTCATATTTATCTTCAAATTTTTAAGTTTTTGAAACATCAACAGATTTTGTCAAACTCGAAGTTTGAAAAAGTCTAAAATACTCTACAGTTTCAATTTTACGAAAAATTCAGACACTTTCACAATTTTTGAACAGTATTTCAGACTTTTCAGTCTTTTTCAGACCAATTTTCGGACTTTCTCAGCCTTTTTCAGATAAATATTTTTACAAGGGCTCTCAAATTTAACCCTATTTAATTTGTTGATATATACCTAAACATGTAAAAGAAATGAAAAAGTCGATCTATTCTTTTCAAATTAGCTAAATAAATCTTATTTACTTGTATTTCTGAGAATCTGTATTGTCGATAAAAACATGTGCATAGAGTTTCAGTCGTTTTTTATCAACGAATTTGAATTAAGGTATTCTTTTTTATATATTTAATTCTTTTTAATATATTTAATTAAACATCTATTATACATGTTTAGTATAATATTATTTAAATTAAAAAATTAATTTCATAAAATATTACTTTATAGAATTGTAGAATAAACACATGCAATTTCAAGCCAAACAACGCCGATTAACAATGGCGTAATTCGGCATAGATTTATTTTCAACAGGGCTCTTTCTATTAACAAATAATATATTTAACTAAATACAGTTTAATAATTAAATATCAAATTACCTCGTCATGAAAATATATACATACATATGTCATTCCCAACGTGCAATTTTATAAAATACATTAATATTTAATAATTTTCTTTTCAGTATTGCTTTATAGCATTCCGGTTAAAAATAAATATATACGACAAAGAATGGCTTTTAACACCTAATTTAAAAGCATATATTTTCAAAAATTGGTGTCATTTGTTAATGAAGAAATCGATTTTGATTAAATTTCTGCCACACGGCATACTTGCTCAGTTAGCATCGAAAGTACTTTCAGACATGTTGAATGACAAAGTGTCAATTGCGCACTGGAGAAACTGTTTGGAACTTGAACAGTTAGGCAAGAATTATAAATTGTCGGTGATATTAACATGTAAGATTTTTGAAGAAATAAAATTAAATGTCTCGTGCCAAACGATCAATGATATTTATGCGTTAATAAATTTTGTAAGTATATCACATATTACATTATAAGTTCTAAAATCTAGACAAAAATTGTATTTTAACATTATATTCTTTTCATCACAGCAACAACTGGGTGAAAATACAATAAATAAAATGGATGAGTTTAATTACAATCTTTTTGAAAAAATGAAAAAACACATTTTCGAAACTTCTTGGCAGCAGATGGATGGAACAGATGGCCGCAAAATTATACCATATCTACAAGTTTTACAAGCTACGGGAGTCGACTTCTTAGTAAACACCAATTTCAAACTAATTGTGTTTTCACTATTATACAGTATTTCCATGACATGTAAATCAGTCGTAGCAATATCAGAATACTGCAGTCTACTGTTTTCAAGTAAATACTTCTGTTTGTAGTAATTCTAATTAAATTTCTTTCATTTCTAATTTTATAATACAACTAGCTTGTATCATGAATAAGTAAATATGATGTCTTGTTTTCAGATTTCTTAAACTCTAATAATTACAATTTTATAAACAATACTTTGACATTTTATTTTAACATGCCAACAACGTTCGTTATTGACACATTATCAATATGTTTATTTAAACGGAAAGCATATTTATGGAATCGTAATATGAGTGATTCTTTTGTTCAATGTCTTAGTCCAATTGTATTAAGTTTAATAGAGAAGGCATTAGCTAACAGTTCCACAACAAAGGAAGAAAGAGAAACATTGTTAGACTTGCACACGAATTTTTGTAACAATTTAATAAAAAAATGCACTCTTTTGACTACTTCACTCGAGATTGATGCTGTAGTTTCTATGTTGAGAGTGAACGTTCAACGGGTAATTAAGGACAGTAAGTTGAATGATATTGTACAAGCTACGATAAAACATTTACTAGTAAGTATTACACGCAACGTTTTATGAATCATTCAAAATGTTTGAGTGATCAAAAATATTTTAATTATCGGTTTCATTTAATTTGTATAGGCTCGTTATAATACAGGAGACGTTGAAGTGAGCAACGAAACGGAGTGGTCCCTTTGGATATCTGCCCAAGAGTTAGCCAATGAAGCACTGCAAAATAGAATTGGCGGTGACATGGAAATTAACTTATTGAGATTTTTGTATAACAATGATGTTGTCCCAAAAATAAAGACAAGGCCATTAAAAATTTATAAGAAGGAAGACTTAATCGAATGTTGTGAGATTATGCATGGGCGACTAGTAAGTACAAATCAAAGAATTAATTTCATGATTTCTGTATTAATTCAGTTCAGATTTGTTTTGCGACACATAGGAAACGGAAATGTTGAAAAAATTAAGATTGTTGAAATAACGTGTACTACATCGTAACGTTTACTAAACCATATTTTAACCATCTATACAGGCGTAAAAAATTCGCATTTTTTGGTCAATTTACCCCAGATATCAATAATAATCTCCCTCAAAAGTAACGTTTCACGCTTACTGTGGTTCAAATGTCGAACGATCAATTCTCATAAGGAATCATTAAGTTCGTTCAATTTCCTACAAAATAAAGAAAAGAACTTGCATTTTCGATGAAAACTGGCCAAGTTATGGCCGATTGAAAATTGCATTACATTTCAGAACTTTTTCATGAAGAATCAATGATTCGTAACGTTGAGACATTACGAAAAAGTGATGATTATTTTAATGCAATATTATGGTATATTATGAGAATGTCATAGGAAAGTTATGATAATGTTATGGGACTGTTATGGCAATTTTATGAGAATGTTTTGCAAATGTTATGGCAATGTCAATGGTGTGTTATGAAAATGTCTAATGTGCGTTAGAAGTGTGCCGACTGACTCCATATTTGTGCGCATATGAGCGCGTACCGCTGAATTACCCAAGGTAAATCATAACGCTATCATAACGTTTCTATTAATTTCACATAACATTTTCATAACATTCAGTAACATTCCATTCAAATATTCATCACTTTTTTATATTGTCTCAACGTTACCCTTGTAGAAATAAATTGTTGAAAAGGTGTCAAAAAAAATAGCTGAAAGTGTCGCAAAAAAGTATGAAAATGTGTCGAAAAAGTTCCAGTCTCTGAAAAAGTATCGAAATTGGGACTTTACGACACATTTTCAGCCTTTTTCGACACTTTTTCAACAATTTATTTCTACAAGTGTATAAAAAAAACATTGATTCTAGATGAAAAAGTGCTGAAATGTAATGCAACTTTCAATTAGCCAACTTGGTTATTTTTCATCAAAAATGAAAGTTCTTTTATTTAACTTGTAGGAAATAGAATAAATTACTCATGAGAACTGATCGTTTAATAAAATTTGAAGCCCACAGGAAGCTTCAAACTTTCTTTCTGCTTGAAGCTTGAAATTTTCTTTCTGCGAAAAATGGCAAACATTCAATAATGACGAGTTTTTAACGAAAAAAAAGTGATGCATTTTTTTCTGCCAGTGCGTATGCGACATTTCTACTTTTTCTACACTTCCGTCCCCTATGGGATAAAATACACTTTACGAGAAGACAGACTTGGACGAATATTTTCAGATTTTGCAAGGACAAATAGTAAGTACAAATCAAATAATTAATTTCATGATTTCTGTTATTAATTTAACTTTGATCTGCTTTTTACAGATGCTAGCACTTAAAACGTCGCATATGAAACTATTGAAAGATTTTATTCTAAAGTGGAACCGCATATTACAAGCAGAGGTTAACGAAAACGATGAAATTCGTACTAGATACCTGATAGAAGCCTTAACCGCCTTGAAGAATTCTAAAAGCAATGAGGATCAGTGTGAACTTAAACTGCAATTTGTGCACAATATTATCGTTGCAACAAAACTGCCAATTAATTCAAATGTTTTGAATCTGTGCACTATGATCTTGCATAACTGTCTTACAAATTGTGTAGTAGGTGCGCATTGCTATCACATTGTAAAGTTTTGTTCAGACTTCCTTCGCAGACCAGAACTTAACATGGAAAAGATCTTCAACGTACTATATAATCAATTTTTTTTATCTATAACAAACATTGTTTCGGATTTAAAGCAAACTGGACAATTTGACCGAACAAAGTTTGTTTTTCTGTTAAATGTGATGGAAAAGTGAGTAAATCAAGAAATAATTGAATTTTTGCATTTGTGATAATACATTTTATTATTTGCAACAGATAACATAAGTTTTGTATTTTTACAGAGCTACAATTTCATTTCATCAGTCGAAGAATTATGTTAAAGGTTCGAATATTGATACATTAATCCATTTTATAAATTGGTATTCTGAAGAAAATCTACCGAAATGTGTAAAGGTAAATTCTATTTGTTTGTTATACATTTAATCTAATACAAAATTATGTAATGTTTTAAGTCATAATCGTATAATACACTTTTTATTCTATAACTTTGCATGATTTTTTTCGTGAATATTTAAGGTGGTTCTGTCGTGAACTCAAAATACTCAGAATCAAGTGAAATTGAATTATGATACTGTTTAAGTCACGACTATTAATTGTACAAAATATTATTAATATTTACCACCGAGGAACAAAGATGGGTGCATTTAAATTTCAATAAAATGATATATATAGATATACAAGTAGCATTATTCCCAAAGTTCGGATTCCAATATCTCTAGTTTCAGATGGTGAAAGTAGTTGATATTTTGTGAACTTGAGTGTTATAACAAAAATAATATTGTCTTGAATTTATTTAGCATTTCGAGTATTCTATAAATATTTAATAATTACAACACTGTTTTTGCTAAAATAGTCAATAGTTTAGTACGCAAATGTTGATAGATATTTAAAAAATCAATCAAGAAACCTTAAAAATGTTTAATCGAAACCAAATTGCAAAATTCAGTCTTTGAACCGCCTCAAAATATATGCATTTAATAAATTATTAAACAATTATAAAAATTATATAATTGTATATATATATATTTTTTGATTTAATGCAATATTTAAATAATTATTATATTTCTATGATTGACACCCTAAACATATAGGCCTAAACGACAGAACCACCTTAAGTGAATATAATAGTTTATTTTTACATCAATAATTATAATTGATTTATATGTAAATAGATTTAGTTACTAATATGATTAAATATTTCAGTTTGTATATCTCTGAAAAATGTTTAATTACGTTAGTTCATTTCACTAATCTAAATGGTAAGCTGTTATGAGATAATGTAATCATTTATTTAAAAACCATATTTGGATTATTTTACATTTACAATAAGCATTTCAATATAGTTCTACTTTACTTAAGATAGATATTTATATTCAATATTTGTGTTTCAGGAATACCTACTCCAATTCTTCGGTTATATTTTCAGTACACGTGATCAGTATACCATTCCATTGTTACGCAATGTTCTATCAAAACGCCAACTGAAAGTTTACAATGCTTTATACGAACTTATAAACCCTAATAACACATAATATACCTGTAATATTATTTAATATTGTAGATATGTTCTAATATTCCTATAATGTACCTGGAATATTTTTAAACATTATGCGCTATTAGTGAAATTAATACATTAAGAATATATTTCTGTAATATTATAATATTACTGTAATATTACCGTAATATTTTAAAATATTTGTACTATTAGGGTTCCTTCTTGATTTCTACGTTATTACAAATGCTTCTAATAATACTACTGCTATACAAATGTAATGTCCCTTGTTCAGACTTTTCAAACTTTATCCAGATTTCTTTCAGACTTTTTCAGACTTCATGCTGTACGTCAAAGCCTGAAAATTTCTGAAAAAGTATACTGACAAAAATATTTGAGTACATTTTACTAAAAACTTTGGCAATCGAAACATAGGAAGTCGACTTTAAAAGTATTTGTAATAGTTTATGGGAAAAAATTGTGCTTCAGTGAGAAAAGTTCAGTTCAAAATAGTGTGAAGGTCACTGAAAATATTAGTTATTCCTATAAATTATTAGCATACTTTTAAAGTCGACTTTTTACTAGTGCTCAAAGGAAAATATTGGATATATCTTGTGACATAATATCGCGCCACAATTAGGATATTATTATGATTTTAATATATGTAGAAGATTTGAAATTGTATATATATATATTTTGTGAAATATATTATGTTTTTTATTTAAATTTGTCTTAAAGTATTGTTTATTTTAAACATGTTTTGATTTTATTATTATAACCAAATTTTATTATTTTTATTAATTTTTGTATAAGTTTTAATAAACCCCCAGATAAAAAGGCATGCAGAAAAAATTCTAGAGCAATAATATTGAGTTTTGTATGCTGCCCTTCTACTGCTATTATTATTGAAAGACTTCAACACCCATTACGTTTATATATAACATATTTTTTGAAGACAACTTGTCTCTTATTTGTCGATTCAATTCAAATTAGGTTTGTTTTCCTTTTTAAAATTCAAACTTAAAATCCAAATCGAATTTCGGTTACTGGGAAGCAAACGGAAATCACATCCTCGATTTCCGTTTGTAATTCACTTGGTGCATAATATACTATTACTTAATTGTTAACCCGTTGTATTTTCTTGGTCACTACAGTGACCATAAACTTTACTCAGTGCTTAGCATAGTAAGAGTTCTTTTTTACCGACTTGCATCATCAGATTTGTCATTGTTACTTATAATGAATCTTTCAGTATCTTGGTTACTCTCCTCATTATATCAAAAACGATGTTATTGTAGAATGTAAGATTTTAATTAAAAAACAAAGGTTTTCGATTTTATACCAAATCGATGTTTTATCAAAAGTATATTTGTTGTAGAGTCAAAAAGGAACTTCCTTATGGAAGTTCCTTAAGAAAACTACAATATTACGAAACTACGATACTATGAAAAAGAGTAAAATGTCTCATTTTTAACGTATATCCTCAAAGTACGTTGATTAAGAGTAATTTTTATTGTAATGAAACGTAATATTTACGATAACTTTTTTCTCAGCGTATTTCGATACATATATATTATTTTAATATATTAGAAGGTATATCAAGTATTAATATTGATTCTAAAACGAAATGATTTCTGTTTAAGGACATTTTTTCTCCCCGTGCACAAGATCAAGGGATTCTGTTTAGTAGTTCGAAATGTATTTATGATTCTGATTTTGAATAAAATTTTGGATTTTGATTTGATTATATATTCAGGTTTTGAATGAAATTTTGGATTATTATATGAATTTTTGATTTGAATTTAATTTTTCCAACATTGGAAATCAATAAGATCCAATAAATTACAACAAAATCCGATATAAAAGTGACATTTTAAATTGAATATATGACCTTGTTCCAACCATAAGAGAACACAAATATTGAATCGATATCGATTCAATGTTGACGAAAATATTGCATCAACATTGATTCAATATTGCAGAAATGTTATATCAATATTATATCAATGTACGAATGTCGTTTCAGTTGATATTGATTCGATGTCGACGGTTGAAACATTGAATCGATATTGATGTTATGTCGATACGTTATTGTTTTAATATTGATAGGTAATATTGTAAAAATACCGATACATTATATTTAACAATGTCGATTCAATATTGATAGTTTGACATCGAATCAACATTGTATCGATATCGATACGATGTCAATATTGATACATCGATATAAAGTTGATTCAATATTGACTCTGCTTTTCAACTGAAAAATAAAATTTTTATAATATTACTTATAAGCGATTTTTATTTTAAGATGCTATATCAATTTTATATCAATATTGAAGTTGACATCGTATCGATGTTGAAATAATGTTGACTCAATGTTAAATTATCAATATTAAATCAACCTTGTTAAATATATTGTATCGTTATTTTTTCAATACTACCTATCAATATTAAAACAATAACGGATGAACATAACATCAATATGGATTCAATGTTTCAATCGTCGACAATGTGTCAATATTCAATATTTTCATCAATATCGAATCGATATCGATTCAATATTCGTGTTCTCTTAGGGTAGATATTAATTTAATCAAATGAAATATCTTTAATACAAAGTCAACCCAGATAGCTTATTTGTATAACCTCAGTCTTAGTATATAAAACAAATGTAAATTGTTTACATTAATAAAATAATAAATTATAAGATAGAAATATTATTTCCTTTATTCGTAACTTATAGCTTTAATTATTATTATTATTATAACTTATTTAATTATAGAAACGGTGTAGATTTAAATAATTTACAATTACCGTAACTATTGTAAATAAGAACTACATATACTATTTACTTTAGAACCCAGCAAACAAGAACTTTTTAAAACTTAAAGACTTGTGGTCAAAAACTGCATTGACGGAAATACTGAATAGAAACTTATGACAGGATTAAACACAAATAAATTCTAATGAGTTGGTATCAAATGTCTTTATTATCAAATTCGATGATAATTCATTGGAATTCATTTATGTTTAATTATGTAATGAAAGTTCATGAATAGCAATGAAAACTACACGGAAAAAGTCTGGCACGACTGAGTACTACCAATGACAGGACTGAGTCGTGCCAAAAAAAAAAGATGGAATAAGACAGTAACTAGTACTGTCGTGACAATACTCAGTCCTTTCTTGCGCACGACTGAGTACTGCGCGTGGCAATAATGCGAAGGAAGGACTCTGTATTGCCAGCCGCACTAATTCGACGCGGACGACAGTCGAGCGAACGGCGCGCCGTCTGATTGGCTTAAATGTGTCACGTGGTACGCTCCGCTGTGAACAGCTGACAGTGGCTTGAGGCTTTTTAATGATAGTGTCAACAGAAAGTGTTGGTAAGTATTTTAATTATCACACTGCATATTATTAAATAAATAAATTGAACACATTCTGTTGTTCATGTCTGTGTTAATAAAAAAATGATTATATCTGTGTTAAATTATAATGTTATAAGGTTATGATATTAAACTAATATACTGAAGTTTTTCAGTTTGATGGTTTTGGTCATATAATATCATAAACGTATAACATTCTAATCATAATAATATTTATTACTTTTTTCATTTAATTTCCACAGGAAAATATCCTTTAATATATATACACTTTTTTTTTATAAAACAAAATGCAAATGTGTAGAACTGGCAAAATATTAATTAATTTATAAAAATAAAATTTATATCATAAATATTTTTTATTAATTTGTAGCCATGTCTGCACAAAATTCAGCGAGTAATTCGGTTGAGACTTTAACTGAGTTTGGTTCTGGAGATGGTTCCTTCAGTTCAGCCCCAGTCTCAACTGAAGGCAAAAGTGAAATGATTTTTGGTGTTGTTTGTGACAACTGCCAACATCTGCAGAATATAAATTCTGCAAATTTTGTACCAGAACGTCGAGTCATGAAGACATTTTTAGAAAGTAGTGGTGAAGGGCAACTAATTTTATTTTGGCGCGAAAAGCACGAAAAATTATCAGACACAATGTTGGGTAATTTGACGCGTTTATTAATTAGCAGGGAACTGAACATCATCTTTAAGTCTGCAAATGTTTCAAATACAAATCCCCTTAGTTCGTTGTCGTAAGAAAATTTTTATTTACGTTTCAAGAATTTTTCTCCGCCAATTATATTTAAAGGGATTCCTTAGTTTGGCTATCATGAAGTTGGTACCCTTTTAAATTGTAATAATAAAATTAATAATTTATTAATATAATTAAACTAGAAAAAATTTTAATAATGTGTGAACGACTTAAAAATTTCACATATATTATTTTTTACAAATTGTGTTCGGACAAATTTAATTAGTTTTGTTAATAGTGTGAGAATTAAAGTCAAATAACTTATTTTATTAGATTATTCAAACAATAATAAAGTGGAAAAATAGCCCGGTTTTGTTCAAAGTAAATGTTAATTGTTTTATTAATATAATTTGCAATTATTGTGATTTAATTATTTCAGTTTAATGAATCCCCTTAAGGCATAGTAGTTATGTGTATGTTTTACATGTGTTTGTCTGTGAACATGTATTCAGTTTTTTTAGAAAAGAAATTGTTTATAATCGAGTTATTCTTTTACTAATGTTGAAAACAAAATATATTTATATTTTCAGAGTTCCATCTTCTGTGCTGAGAGATTTAGCTGAAGAAGCCGGACAATTATTTGGCATACGTCCTGCTGTTTTTTATACTCCAGGACGAATAGAAGGTGAGAAACGAGTTGGGCCTTCTGGAACGTTTGTTTCCAGAATAAATTATATTAGAAAACTAGCCATCGAATCAGGAGTGCTACATTTTCCCAGCAAAGATACATCCGCACCTAAGCCAACAACAGGTATATTCACTTATAAATTAATTAGCCATCGATCCTTTTTTCCTCTATTCATAATATATTGTATTGTGTTGTTATATTGTTGTTGCAGATTCGAAAAAATTGCTAGAAATTCTGCGACAAGTTCCTGAGTCTGATGTGGATGTACGAAATGCATGGAAAGAAACATACCTTTTGAGACAGGAAATTAGCAAAGAAAAAGGAAACGGATATTGGCAGTTCGAAGAATTGCAATGTTTGAAGTTCGATGAAGCTCCACAACTCGTAATAATAATGTTCAATATCCCGAAAATAATTCAAGCATATATTGTATATTATTTATGAAAGTGATCATTTTACATTGCAGATAAAACAGGATTTCGACACAAAGTATCCCAACGATACTGTTGACGTGCCAGAATTGTGGTCAAGCCTTCGAAATTGTTTGGAAAAATTCGTTTTATCGAAAAATATACCATATTCTGATACTGATGCATTGCAAGAGTATATATCTGAAGTGAACAATGGTTTGTTTTAGTTAATTCTATAATTTAATATATACCCTAGTAGAAATTGGAGTAGGGCTAAAAATGGGGCCAAGCAGGGCGAATCCAGAACCCAAGTGGGGCCCATATGGGCCCAATAGAAATTTCATCTTGGCCCCATAAGGGCGTGTAACGCTTAAGGTAGAAAATGCGCAGACAAGGACAGACAATTCAGTGTTTCAAAAATTAATGATTATATAAAAAACAATAATTTTAACGTATTAAATAATATATATTTCATGTAAAGGATAAATTAAACTTCATAAAATCAAAAGAAAAAGACAAAAAATTTAATAAACAATTAAGATATGAACAATCAAAAAAAGGGTATATTTTGAACACAGTTTTCAATTTAACAAATTTGTATTTTGTTACAAATTTTGAATTAAAAAGCATGTTTATATTCTTTTTTTAATTATCTAAGTCTTCACCAAACCAGAATTTGAAAAAAAAAATATTTTAAATAATAAATACAAATTTATGCAATTTTTTGTAGAAAAAATTGATATAAAACCATAAACAAATGGAATATGCATACAGCCGAATATGCAATTATTTTTTTCCAAATTCTGGTTT
>JABFPV010000049.1:0-14274 GCA_022817185.1 Oxyscelio sp. ZL-2020 | reverse complement strand
TTAATATCAGTGACCTAATTACTAAATCCCTAAATCTCTTTATGAAATGAATTTGTACACGTGAAACTTTTCCTAAATAACATTAATCTGAATCGCAATCGGTCTAACGAGTCTTTATATTCATGTTTAAGTAAACAACAGTGACGTTCACCCGTTATCGCTGAAACCATTTTTCCTAATTGTTCGTTCGTTTTTATTTTTTCCAGTTGTATAAATATTCTGTATGAATTTATGTTTTTTGGATAACTTTAATAATGTATTTAAATAATAAGACTATAAAATAAACATTTAGTAATTACGCTGTAAATTCTCTTAACGTATACAATTATACAATACTCATAATAGATATGTCTGTTATTGGCAAAAATAAATTCCGTAATATTATTTTAACAATTTAAGTACATACAATGTTAACTTTTTTCTATAAAATAAGATCTAATATTAAGTTTATTGAGTATTTCCTAAAATTATGTAACTTTGCACAAAATATAAAAATATAGTACAATTTTGACATATCAAATGTAGCAAAGTGGTAAATAATATTATCTTAATCATGTATTGTTAATTTGCCTAATGTATAAACTTCAAAATAAAAACTTATTTAATTTAAACCTTAGTTAAATACATTTCCTTACGTTTGTATTTTCGTGGCACTACAAATATACGAATGAAGCATTTTTCACAGTTAATTCAATTAAAAAATGTTACTAAAAATAATAATTTTGCTTTTTAAATATTGTTTCATTTTATTGTGTCTTAAAAGTATAATTACCAATTTATTATAAAGTATAAAAGTGTAATATTAAAATATATAAAAAAGGATGAAATTTAAAAGTAACCTAATGGTAGATTAAGTATAAAGATATTTAATTTTATATTTATTACATCAAACAAAAGATCAATTGACAGTTATGCCTTTGAAAATAACCAATTACTGCAATGAGTTAAATTAATTTTTTTTATTAAACTCGATAACATGCTAAGTATAACTGAATTACACTGCATTTTGTGTAATTTCATTAAACTGGATTTACAGTATATATCATCATAATGTTATAGACAAAAACTCCACAAAATTTTGTTGCACGTACACAATATATGCTTATAATTAAATTTATATATACAATTATAAATTTATCAATTCATCGGCCAATGACATTTCATTTTAATTACAAACATATAAGGTGTCCCGAAATTCACACAAGATTTCATATTCTTTAATAATAGGAAATCATGGCAGAATGTTTGGATATCCTATATAAAGAACTTCTTTGTAAACTAATTTTCACAACTACGTTTATATTCTTTATAAAAATCCATAAAAGCCAAAGCAAAATTGTATAAAAATTCAAAACTAAACCATGTTTAGTTTTGAGAGAATATACATGATTCTCTGACCCCAATTGATCTCACTTTTGGCGTTATTTGCTTTTGATTTTCTACAGCCAAGTTTTTTTGTTTCGTGGGTTAACTGCTTTTCATGGATCGGTTTTGCGCGCAATTCAGTTTCTTTCGTCATAACTTAGATGGACTATCGATTTTTCATACACAGCGAGCCTACGATTCTTTTTATTGCGCCAACTTAAAATCTCAACAGAATATCTGTCACGTATAGGCGCGTTCTTTTCAGCATTCATAAATGTATAAACGCGCGCGTATTGTTACGCGATTTAGCTGGCCAGTCGACGCGCGTTCTTTTCCTCTTTTCATTGAATGTCAAATTGACAATTCCATACTCGGGCAGTAAAAGTCGTTCGTTGCGATGATAGTCGTGTTTACGTTGAAGTTTGAATGGATCTGAGGCGCGCGTTGAGCGAACGCTGCAGGAAAAAGGGCCGGATCGTTGATAGGTAATCCGAAATTCGTGACGATTCAATGACGACTCGCTGACGACTCGCTAACGACTCGCTGACGACTCGCTGACGACTCGCTGCCGACACGCTGCCGATTCGCTGACGACTCGCTAGCGAGTCGCCTAAAATTTTTGTATATTTTAAAATTAATAATTTTACACTTTCACAATTTGGTCACATTATTAAATTTTTTAATATTTAACGAAATTTGGAGGGGATTCAAATTATGAATACTTACGATATTTTTATATAGTTAGTTGCGCTTTTCCCGATATGAATAAATTGTGACGATGACCTGATTTCTGAAACAATAAGCAGAACAAAATTAACTACAAAACATCATGTTCTTTATCACAAACAAACGTAATAACAAATGTTGTACAAGAAACTTATCTGACTGCATACAAGCCGAGATCCACACTCGATCTGTCATTCATATTCTCAATAAGGTAAAATGAACAGGTTACATCGCTACACATACAACAAACAAACTTGTGGGAACTTGCCATTCTTGACGACGAAGAACCAAACGCGCAATGATGACTAATAATGACAAATCATATCGCGCGATGCCCGGAGCGAGCTGGTCAGCTGACTCTACTTAAGCTAACATAACCTCTCGTCTATCCTCGTTTCGTTCTTCGTCGTCGAGAATGAGGCGTTTCGTCGAGATTGTTTATTGTACGTGTAGCGATTTAACATGCGCATTTTACTTCATCGAAAACACGAGTGACAAATCGAGTGTGGATCTCGGCTTGTATGCAGTCAGATAAGTTTCTTGTACAACATTTGTTATTACGTTTGTTTTGGATAAAAAACATGATGTTTTGTGGTTAATTTTATTCTGTTTAATTTTTCAGAGATCAGGTCATCGTCACAATTTATTCATTCGAGAAAAGTGCAACTAACTACATGAAAATATCGTAAGTAGTGATAATATAAATCTCCTCCAAATTTCGTTAAATGTTAAAAAAATTAATAACCTGATCAAATTCTGAAAATGTAAAATTATTAATTTAAAAATAAAAAAAAATTTTAGGCGACTCGCTAGCGAGTCGTCGGCGAATCGGCAGCGAGTCGTCAGTGAATCGGCAGCGAGTCGTCAGCGAGTCGTCACTGAGTCGTCACGATCGTCACGAGTCGTCAGAAATTCGGATTCGCTGGCGAGTCATCAGCGAGTCGCCAGCAAGTCGTCAGCGAGTCGAATATTTTAAACTGGGAATACACTCGGGATCATACTTTAATAATTTTTAAGATAGGAACGTATGAACCGAATATAAGACCTAGTTCGATAACTTAGAGATGCTGTTCTCTCGTACTCTCGCATTCCAAACTTTTTCGCATGAATCTTATATGAACATCTTTGATTTTGGTCCTAGTTTCATGACTAAATACACTTAGGATCATGCTTTAATAATTTTATGAATGAACTGTATGAAACGCGCGTAAGACGTAGCTCGATAATTTAAAGATGTTGTTATTTTGCTCTCTCGCATTCCAAATTTGTTGGCAAGAATCTTTTATAAATGTTTTTGATATCGTAATTTGATGTCCAAATTGTAGCGTTAAATTCATTCGGGATCATGGTTAACTAATTTTTAAGATAGAAATTTATGAAACCCGCGTAAGCCGTAGCTCGATAATTTAAAGATGCTGATATCTGGCACTATCGCATTCCAAAACATGATCCCGAGTGAATTTAAAGATGAAACTTGGACAAAATCGAAGGCGTTCATAAAAGATTCTAGCGAATAAATTAGGAATGCGAGAGTGCCAGATAACTGCATCTGTAAATTATCGAGCTACGTATCATGCGCGTTTTTTAACGTTTACTTCATAAAATAATTAAACAATGATCCCGAGTGAATTTAAAGATGAAACTTTTTCTTTGTTGCGCGACATTTTTGCAACACCCTGTATAGATTCAATATTAGCAAATTTAGTACGTATAATCTATACAATTTATAAAAATAAAATTTCAATGAAACATTATTGTAACGTTTAGAAGTTAATATAAAATTTAGTATTATGTGGTATTTTTAACCCTTTCAGTCACAACTTTTTATTATTCAATAAAACCATGTTTTTTCATCATAAATATTTTCTTTATGATCAAAATAAGCATTTTTGTAACAAATAGATTTTTTTTACTTTTAATGTTTTTCTCGCGATAAATTGTTGTTTTTATAAATAGTGCAATCATTCAACATTTTTTATATTCTATTATTGATAATTTATTAATCTATAAACAAAAAGTTTGAAAAAATTGGTAAAAACATTCTATAATTTCTGTAAGATCATTTTTAACAAGTGCACATTATAATGTACATGGTGACTGAAAGGGTTATATACATTCTACACTTGTCTCATACGGTATCCAAAAATGCCGTTTAATATATGCATATATTCGAAAATACCATTTTATGCTATAGTATGCAAAAATACCATGTTATACCTATAGCCTATTAAAGTTAGCATATTTAGTATGTACGATTAAAATAAAATATTATGTGATATTGTTAAATACATTTAACTCTTATCATACAAGGTTCCCTGTAAAATATATTCGATTAAAGTTGATTCAAAAGAATGAAATCTGAAATTTTAAATGAACAATCTTAAAAGTTGGAATACATAATTGTCATTCTTTATTCCGTTCAATCGAATTCTATTCTAAACGAAAGTACCCAGCGAACTGGCTAGTGTGGCTCGTAATAGTAATGTTTATGCTGGACCAGCCCTATGCAACTGCTTCGTCTCAAGTGACCCTCTTAAAGGCGCAGCGATTGCGCGCTGATCATAGGGAAACGTAATCTACAATGAAACGTTGAGCGGAAGTATCCAAATCTAACTGATGAATTTAAAACAATATAGGAAAGACTACATTAATAATTATAAAATTATAAACGATGTTTTAATTATATATAACAATAAAAATTTTTATTTATAGAAAAGAAACTTTTAAATATTAAATGTTGAACAATTTTAAGTGCTTCAAAAGGACTTGAAATTGTTTTTATTAAATATATAATTATTATCAAGTTTGTCATACTATTGACTTTATATTATTAATAGTATTTCAAGAATATTAATTATAATTTATTTATTTATATGAATTATACGGACTGTCAGTCCAGTTTACATTAAAAGAAGAATATAAGTATTTTAAAAGTAACATAACGAAACTAAATTTAATTTATTTTAATCAGATATATTAAACTTATTTATTTCAATTAGAACTCCAAAATCAAAGAAAAATATGAGGTTACGCTTATGATCAGCGCGCAAAATTGTCGCCCATAAGGGGGTCACTTTCTTCCTGTATTCAAGTATAGGAGTAGCATATGGTTGTGCTAGACTCTAGCCAGACTAAAGAACAGTTTTGATTCAAAATGGATGTATAGCTTTTACCAGACTTTTACCTAAGTAGATTTATCTGGCATTTCGTTAGGAATAAACATTTTTACCATATCCAGCGCAGAAAAAAATTATCTGGGGAGGGTCTGGAAAAGAATATAGTAGAAGTCCGGTAAATAGTTTGGCAAGAGTATGACATGAGTCCGGTAACAGTCTGCTAAGGCAATCTGGTAAATGGTCTAGCAAATGTCCGTCCCAGATTAATTTTAGTCTGTTAAAACTACGGGCAAAAGTATGGTAAACTAGTTTTTACCGAGACTAATTTTTCTTTAGCTTAATTGAAGCTGCCAGACTGTTTTCTGCCTGGAAACAGTCTGGCATACAATCTGGGGAGAGTTTGGCAAACTTAATCTTTACCAAACTGATTTTTCATAAGTTTAATTGAAACTGCAATATGGTTTTCAGTTTGGGCACAGTTTGGCACATTGTCTGGGAAGAGTCTGGCAAAGTGTAACTTTCCGAGACTGATTAAATTATCTTATGATTTTTCAGAATATAAATGAAGGCTGACAGATGGTTTTCCGTCTGGGAATAATCTAGATCATAGTCTGGAAACAGTCTGGCGAAGTTAAAATTTTCGTGACTGATTTTTCAGAGGAAAAATTGAAGCTGCCAGACTGTTTTCAGTCTGGAAACAGTTTGGCACATAATCTGAGAAGAGTCTGGCAAAGTTGAACTTTCCTAGATTGATGTTTCAGAAAATAAACTGAAGCTACCAGACCGTTTTCAGTCTGCAAACAGTCTGGCACATAATGTGGGAACAGTACTTCAGAAGATAAATTCCAGACTGAAAACAGTCTGGCAGCTACAATTTATATTATGAAAAATCAGTCTGGGAAACTCAAATTTTGCCAGAATCTTCCCAGATTATTTGCGAGAATGTTCCCAGACTAAAAACAATTTGGCAGCTATAATCTATCTTTTGAAAAAACAGTATGGGAGAGTTTACCTTTGACAGACTGTTCCCAGGTTATGTGCCCGACTATTTACAGGCTGAAAATAGTCTGGCAGCTGCAATTTATATTATGAAAAATCAGTCTGGGAAAGACTAATTTATTAGATTGTCAATTAACACATTGACAGTTTAATAAATTTTTTATTTCCAAACTTACTTTTCTTTCTGCAGTTTTTTTAACATTTTGAGCAGACAGAATTCCTTGTGACTAGGCCTCCTGGTTAGCCTGCATAGTAGCACATCCTAAGAGTAAACGCACTATATTCCGCGTTATTGCACTTACATGTTTCTATCACACGAGCCGAGACATTTTGTAGCGTATTTGTTGAAGTAAATGTGAAAGGGACGGCGTCAATTAAAGGCGGGTTCTCTGTTGCGGCGCTCTCTTTTTTCTTCGCATGAAGAAAAGAAATGTGCTATATACATTTCTTGTGAGCCATTTTCATGAGCCATACGGCACGTATGGCTCATGGCTTATTCGGTAAGAAATTAGTCTGAGAAAAAAATACAGGGTTGTTGCGCATCTGGAAAACCTGGAAAACCTGGAAAAGTCAGGGACAATTTTTTTTCTGGAAAAATCAGGGAAAAGTCAGGGAATTTTACGAATTTACCTGGAATTTTTTCCTAATATTGCAAGCACAGATTTAAATTTTCATGAATTAAATATGTCATTCAAATAATTTTATACTTACATTAAAGAAATTTTTTTCACATGACGGTTTTAATTCACGGTTTAAGGTAGAAAATTAGTGAACAAGGACAGATTTTCGTGTCATCATGAAACTAGTAATCGAATAAAAATGTTTATTGTAAATTGTTATATAATACGTATTTCATATAAAGGATCAAACATACTTTATAAAACCGAAAGAAAGAATTAAAAATGTCATAAAACTTTTTAGTTATAAACAAACAAAAAACAGGTACTTTTTTACCATCTTTTGGAATCAACAAACTTTTATATTGCAATAAAATAATATTGTAAGTTAATAAATATGCTTTCCAACATATATGTGAACGTTTTACCGTGAAAAAAACTAAAAATATTAATTCTTCAAATTATATTAGCATTTAATTATCAACTTGTACCATCCCAGTCAACACTGAATTACGCAGTGGAACCGTTGAGGAACCGAAATCGGAACGACAGAGTAAAAGGCTCGTTATTCTGTGGTTACAAAACGTCCACCATCGACCGAAACCGCTAAGGTTCCGTCACAAATGGAACCGTTACGGAACCATTATTGGTTCGTTGTGATGTATATCGGAGGAACCTCTGTGGTACCGCAGGGGAACTATCACGGGATCTCACGAATGCAATTATTGCGGAGCCGTGGCGGAACCACAGCGATGCCTGTGGACGACGTCTATGCACAACCGCTACAGAACCGTTATGAGTTCTACAATAGGAACCATACCGTAACCATAGCGGAACCACTACGATATCAATTATAAGGAATCTGAGTGAAACCGTTGCGTAACCATTATGAGCTCTACGATTGGAACCGTAGAGGAGTCATTGCGGAACCGATGCGGGATGACCAACGGGGAATCTGGGTGGAATCGTTGCGAACTCGTTACGGTATCTCATAACGGAACTTTTGCGGAGCCCCAGCCCCTGCCCCCAACAAAAATATCCATAAAAAAAATTCCATGTTCAGGAATCGAACTTGAGTCCTTCTGCGTAGAAGTCAAACATCCTAACCATTAGGCTATTAAAATATTATTTCTTATACCTCTTAATTAACGGAGGGACCACAGAGGTCCCTCCGATATACATCGCAACGAACCAATAATGGTTCCGTAACGGCTCCATTTGTGACGGAACCTTAGCGGTTTCGGTCGGTGGTGGACGTTTTGTAACGACAGAATAACGAGCGCGTTACTCTGTCGTTCCGATTTCGGTTCCTCAACGGTTCCACTGCGTAATTCAGTGTTGACTGGGATATGTATAGTAAACAAATGATATTATTATTTAAACTTAACTTTCCTAAATATTTTTCACGGTAAAACTTTTACATACATGTTGGAAAGTATGTTTATTAACTTACAATATTATTTTACTGTAATATAAAAGTTTGTTGAGTCCAAAAGATGGTAAAAAAGTACCTGTTTTTTGTTTGTTTATAACTAAGAAGTTTAATCACATTTTTAATTTTTTCTTACGGTTTTATTAAGTACACGGAGAGAAAAATCTAGCTACTCTACGATGCGTATTTGCCATCTTAATATCTGATGGGTTTTACATCTATTTATCCATTGTCACCCACCGTATATTTCGTAGAAACCCATCGTTTTTTCCGATGGGTTACGATGAAACGGTTAAATGTTCTAATAAAGCTTCAAGAGAACGCTTGTTTTTTCAGTGATTCGATGTGAAATCGACCAAACCAATCATCTCTTATTATTTTATCATATTACTTTTATAAATAATTTGTTTGATTATGTCATAAAATGATACTTAATGTTTTTGTTTTAATTCGTAACATAATTTTAATATTTATAAATGTTGTAAAAATAACGTGCCATAAACAGTATAAATTATATTACCATAACATTAATAAATGCTTATTTATTCGTTAATAAAAGAAGTTATAGCAGAAATAAAAAAAATATTCAACTGTAAATTTAAAAAACGTAAAGTTAGAAAGTTAGATAGTGAAAGTTCAACAATCAACTTTCAGAACCTGATCGTGAACAAAAAGTGGAGATAGTCCGAATGTGTTAGTGTTGCTATTTAAACAGCATCACGTGGTGGGCCCTATTGCTTACTTGTGTGGTGTTTGTACAAGTGGAGGGGAATTCGAAATCTGCTTTTACGAGTTAATTAATCGATAATAAAGTCACATAACTTTGACTTCACCAATTGCTGATTTTTAACTATGTATTTTTTAATTTTAAAGTGAGATATTTTTTTTTTATTTCTAATTTTTTATAATTTCAAATTTTTTTTTCATAGACGAGTTAAAAATTTGTTTTTTGGAAAAATAGAATTTTCAGACTGGAAATCCTGGAAAAGTCAGGGAATTCCGAAATTTTAAAAACGCAACAACCCTGAAAATAGTTTGCCATAGTCTTGCACGATTGTTTTACCAGATTGAAATTAATCTTGGACGGACATTTGCCAGATCTTTTACCAGATTATCTTAACAGATTCTTCCCAGATCATGTGCCAGACTATTTCCAGATATAAAATAGTCCGACAGCCTAAATTTATATTCTGAGAAATCAATCTGGTAAAGTTTAACTTTGCCAGAAAGTTAAACTTTACCATAATATGAAATGCCATTTTTGAATACACTGATTTTTTACAAAACCTATTGAATTATTGCGGGCATAAACTGGTTTTCTTGATACATTTTTCTATATTCTATAAAATAATAATACTCAATTTCCTTTGGAAAATGTATACTATAGGAATGATATGGTATTGCAATATAAATTACATATAGTTGATAGAAATTGTTTATGTTATTTTTTAATAACTATTAAGAAATATGCTATGTTTGACAAGAGCTGCGTACCACAATTCTCAATGGATTTCGCTCTAAAATGTTTGGAAAAACAAGAAGAACAAGTTGTAAAGACAGATTTTGGATATTTATCAAACAAAAAGTTATGAACAATTAAATGAAAAAATTTTTTTGTTGGTAAATATCAAAAATCTGTCTTCACAGTTTGTTCTCCTTCGTCTTCCGATCATTTAAAAAAATAGAGCTAAATCCATTAAAAATTGCGGTACATAACTCATTTTTTCAACGAGTTATCAAGAATCGAAAAAAAGTTTCGGACAAAACCTACGTAATTTGTGGCATAGAATCCGAATCTGCAATAAAAAATAGGGGTTGCCTTTAAGATTTCAAGTCACCCCGCCCCACCCCCAAGGGGTGGGGGTGGAGGGTCGTGTTTACTGTCATTGGATAGATTTTTTAAAAATATTAAACACGTATTTTTTATTTTTTTGATAACACGTGTATTCCTCATGATATTCCACCGTTTCCACACTTTTTGGACACCCTGTATATTAAAAGTCTAGGTATAACCAATTTTATTAGCCAGATTAATGCCAGATTCAATTTAGTTTGTTAAAAATTGGGGTAAAAATAGATTTTTATTCCAGCTTAATCCCAGAAAATGTCAGTCTGGCATCAGTCAGGCAAAAACTTCACTTCCGGACTACATCCAGACTACATCCAAACTGCTTGTCGGTCTGGCAACTGTCTGAGAATTGATACTTCTTTCAGCCATAATTAGCCAGACTGACTACCTATCACAAATCAGTCTGGATTAGGCTGGAACTCTACCATCAACAAGACTATTATGGCAGACTGATTCCAGATTAATGCTAGATTAAATCCAGATTCATGCCAGACTAAATCCAGAATACTTCCAGAATGTTAGCCAGACTTTTCCCGGATTCATGCTAGACTAATTGTTTCCACACGGAAAAGTTGTGTTGAATAATTTTACTTATTGTTATAAAATGTATTCCAAAATACCAGCTTTTACGTGGCACTATCTTTGTAAAACGGTAGTTATTAATACGTATTCAAAAATACCAATTTATGCTTACAATTATTCAAAAACTTATGTTAAAAAATGAGTGTATGCAAAAATGCCATTTAATATCATATATAATTTCCATAGCAATAACATAATATTCATATCATATACATTTTCTAACGAAAATTGAGAATTATTATTTTATAGAATATTGCAAAATGTATCAAGAAGTACCAAATTTTAATCGATATGCTAAAATATGTATTAAGAAAGCTAGTTTATGCTCGTAATAATGCAATAAGTTTTGTAAAAAAATCAGTGTATTCAAAAATGCCATTTGATATCATATATTATTGTGCACTAACATTATTTTTATAACATGGTATTTTTTAATACCATGAAGAGGGAAAGTTGTATCAGCCCTATCCGACTCTTAATAGCGCTTATAGTAAATCAATTTCACGTAATGTCCAGAATATTGCAGATAGCGCTGCAATCTACGTGGCCTGTTTACTTTGGCAGTTTAACCTAAGTAAAGTTATTTAACTTCGTAAATAAATATTATTCACATTTATACACATTTATGAACAATAACATTTAATATTAATATTTTTTTATTTTATAAATATTCTTTATGGGCAACTGCTACATGATACATCGGCCACGAAGATAGTAGCGACATCTACAACTTTTTGGACGATATCTGAACACGCAGAACTAACAGTCGGATAGGGCTGCTCTTGTCCACGATTCATAATAATGGTTAAGCCACGATTTTTCGTTTTGCAAACAAATGGCTTCTGCTTCAGTGACTGATTTATAAAGTATAAAATAGTATTTTATGTAATATATAAATAATAAATAAGAATAGAAATGAATACACAGCTATATAAATATATATTACATTAAAATATACGAATAAAACAAAACAATGGGAAGTTTAAGGTAATACTTAATACTCTTACTGTCAAGCTGGATGTTTGAATTCTTTGTACAGACACTCGGTTTTGTTACACTGTTTTTTTTTAAATCTTTTGCCAAATTTCTTACACGATAGACTAGTTTTCCTTTAGCAGTTTTTTGCATAATCCCTTCCTCTTTTGGTGGAACATAATATATTTTCTAGAAATGGGCAAATCATATTAAGAGTGTTAACTGTAATATTTAAAGTATTTCATACTTTAATACTATTTCTATAAAATTACAAATAAATATATGTAAATTATTTATTATATAGATAGGTCTGATTAATACATTATAAATTAGACCTATATAATTTTATTTATGTATTTATTTAAAAATAAATATATTATCATAAATGTGGCGCTAGCCTAAAAATTATATAGCACATTTGTTGTTCTTACAAATAACAAAACAAATTACTTTCATCATGATTTAATATTAAAATAAATAACATATTGTTCATAAAATTGAAATTTGTTACTAATATTTACCGGTGATTCTGTTGTGAATAGTTTGCCGATTATAAATGATGCCTTCTCTAAATGTAAATTCCCTGTTTTTCCATGCACCATTAAAATATTTACAATAAAATGAACCAATATACGTCGAATCACTGTATTTAGTTTTTTATCTTTATTATACACGCTTAAAATTTGTTATCCCTCAAACATATTTTAAATAATAAAAATTATTACTTGTTCGGATTCAAAAGGAATTGCAAGATTGAATGAGCTATCCTTTTTCGTAACTGAATTCCGTACATCAGAAATATTTTTCGTTTTTTTATAGGAAGTTCCTTAGTTTTTTCTTTGTTTTCTTGTATAGTCGAGATGGTTATAGTGTCATCTGATGATACGATTTCCAAACAATTGTTGTCAATAATTTTTTATGTTAAATCTGATTGGCTTGGAACTAAATCATACATTTGAACATTTATTGAAGGAACAGTATTCAACAAAGTAGATTGTACTGGTGCAAAAGAATTAGATGGCGAATCAGAATCAGTCATAACATGACATTCCTAAACTAACAAATGAAATAAGACAATTAAAAAATAGTAACACATAACATTATGAAAGTGTATAAAATAATTTTGTAATTATAGTTATAAAATAATATTATGCAAATCCTTCGCATTAGCAAATTATAATATCTATAAATTATCTATAAATATCTATAAATATCTAACAAATATGTGGAAAAATTATTTTTTTAATATTTTTAAGGTCCAATTGAACATTAAAAAGTAATCAATCATGCGAATTGACAAAAAGCTAATAAAACTTATTTCTAACTTCATAATATACAATACTTTTTCTAAAATACATACATTTACAATTTTTGAAATAAAATATTTTAATTTTAATGTTTCTTTCACATATTTATTGATAATAATAATTACAAAATTATTCAAAATGAATAAAGTTGCAACTATGAACCTTCACAACATCCACATCTTTGAGAGCTTGAATAAATTTGGTTCTGTGACCTATCGGTGGTATTAATTCAACAATTGATTGTCAATCCAATAAATATAAAGATTCTTTGCCCGCAATTTTCTGGTAGTAATGAATAAAATAATTAAATCATAAAAATACATGCATTTATTAATATAACCTAAAATATCGATCAAGATTTATCAGTTTTTCCTTTGAATACATCAATGTACATATCCAAATTGTTTGCCTTCAACAATTCAACTGTTTCCCTATCCATTGCACACTTACTGTTTATTAACTTATCACTTTATATAAGTTATTACTTATAAACACTTATTACACAAAACTTCCGTCCATATAAGTCCGTATGTTCGAAATGTAAACAACATTGAACGCATCCGACTTGGCGCCACTCGTGGATCATTTTCAATTAAATAAATATTTAGTAGAATTGACTAAATATTTAGTAGTCTTGATTCACAATATATTTAATATAACAAAAACTATTGTTTTATGGCAAGTACATTTAGCATTTTTTATCACTAAAAATTTATTTTGTATAGTTAAAATTTTATTCATAAATAGTAAACCTGAACAATTAAATAAATTTAATAGCGTTTACTAAATCTTTCTTTCAGTATATTTTTATAAGTTGTATATACTCTCTTAAAGTGTAGTGATGCGTAAAATATGCATAACTAATTATATCGTAGCGTCCCTTAAACATAAATATTCTATTCCGAATATCTACTCAGTGTCACCCTGGATATTGAGAAAATTGGTTAACCGTTCTGTCTGAAACTGAGAGTTGGCGGCTAAACGGAGAGGATTCATTATCCGTCATGTACTGTCTAGATACGTATGCATAACTTTAACCTAGAATGAACGAGCATCTTTTTTAGAATAAACGACTTGCTATATAAACAGTAACAGGGTATGTTCGAGAACCCTAATCTGGAATCGTATAATCCTCCAACGTAACTGGGAAATAAGTACCTGGATCGTATGAATTCTCTCGGAGACGTCTAGACAGAGACAAGTCTATTCCGAGATGCAACGATACCGTCTTAGGATTTGCGGCGTTTCCAAGATGAGATAGATAAGCTAAGGCGCCTTCGGACGCAAACGGGCGAGTACCTGGTGT
>JABFPV010000048.1:0-14297 GCA_022817185.1 Oxyscelio sp. ZL-2020 | reverse complement strand
GGGCCGTATTCTGGAATCGACGTAAACGTTTACGGTAGTTTTCTGAACACAACCTCATGTGTTTTTAATGTTTGTTATGGTCAGAAATCAACCGTAAAGTTTAACGTCGATTCCAGAATAGGGCCCCTGTTCACTAAGCTTCGGAAGTTAACGTCGACATTTCCGAATCGCCCGATTCTGATTGCAAGATTATCGAAATTAATGCTTAGTGTTAATTTTATGTAATCTAAGGATTTTGAGTTGATAATAATAACAGTTAATTAATAGAAACGGTGTTAATAAAATTATTTCGTAACCTTTCCTCAGGCTTAATCATCATAGGGTGGCTGGTATTTGTAGTCATACCAGACGTCCCAGCTAGTTACGTCCCAGGACGTAACACAATTAAACAATTAAACCATTTTGCACAGAAAAAGAGAGAGATAAAAATCACTATAAATAATGTGTCTAAAACCACTATCGTATGATTACGTAACCCTGGCACCCTTCCGGCCAAGGAACACACCGAGTTTTCTGTGTTTCTGTCTGACCCTGAGAATTTTCTATATTTGTACAACTGCTTTAGGGAGAATGAAGACCAACTCCCTACCGCAGTTTATCACCGAGGAACCTCAGGTGATCATTCTATGTCAATAACTTCGAGCGCGCACGTAAATGTCACTACTCCTGATGATATTAACAGCGATGACACTGATTGCGAAATTTTAGATTAGTTTAAGAATATCTGAATAAAACAGATTTATTAAAAGGTTGTCCACTTGATTATCCATCAACCTTCACCACGTCTCACCCTACAAAAGGTAAGGCTTTGATCTCTTTAGAGGATCAAGGTCTTGACTAGTTACGTCTCAGGACGTAACATAAGACTTAAAAATTGTCGCAGTCGGTAGGACAGACTTCTTTTCTGTTACATAGAATAAGGAAAGTTGTTCTGATTGGGTTAATTGAGGTCTTTCATTGCAAAAATTGATTAGTTGAGATCGAGGAAGGTTTATCATTAAAGGATATTCCCCTACGAACACCACATTGAGAAAACCATTTTCTTTTCTAAGGATTTTTAATTTGTGAACCGCATTATTGAACAATTATTTTTCCTATGTTTATTCCGTACTCTAGTGGCTAAGTCTACGTGGGTTGTTATAAACGAGTATTAAAAATCAGGATTCAATAAAAAGTTTCAAGAAGATACGGATTGATACTAATTTCTGTAGCAAGTAACTTGTACCGTGCTCCAGTACCTCAGTTATCTTGGGTTTGGCGTAAGTTGACTGTTATTACGTTTTTTGTTTTTGTAACATAATATATTTTTATATCGTACTCTAGTGGTTAAACTACATGGGTTGATGTTTTAACAAATTTTTATTATGCCAAAAGCAAAAACAAGGAAACAATCGAATAAAGTCATCGCGCAAAAATTTATTAAACGCGCACAAAGAGCCATAAGAAAGTTGGCTGAAAGTTTAAATGTTGAGCTAAGTGAAGCCGCGATATTTGAAAGTGTTATTGATGATTCTCATCCTGGTGACCAAAGGCAGTATTCTAGAATGAAATATTGAAAATGTTCTAAGACTTAAATTTAGTTTTCTTAATTTTACTTTGAGTTGCTTATGAAAGAAATTCCTCACGGTTCATATTTACATTATTGAAGTCCCATTGTTCTATAATTTACTTTAGAGAAAACTTATTTGGCAGGTTTTAAACTATTTCCCTTGTACCCTGTTGAGGAAGGTTTAAGTCATATTTATCTTGAGTAATTTATTTTATATAATGTATTTTGCCCTCCTGAATGTCATGAAACAACCCCCGAATTATGAGTAAACATACCGATAAGTATATAACTAGGAGAGCTAAACAAGAAAATCCCGAATTGATTCTATTAACCCCAGATTCTATTCCAAAAAGGGGAAGATCCCTACTCCATTCTCCTGTGAGGAAACAATTTAACCTTCAGGAAACTTATAAAAACGAAGGGGCAACAGAGTTTGAATCTCTCCCTACAGTAAATACACAATCTAACCTCCAAGAGCCTCATCTTGGAGAAGAAGCAGCTGGGACCCAAGCATTTCCTGCTTTACCCCATCTAGACCAACAACGTGAATTTAGACAACGGATAGCCGAATACCTTTGCGAGACGCGGGAAAATCCTCCTACACAAGCTCAACAACCTCCTCAACAACATCAACAACTCGAGCAGGACGTACAGAGAGACTTAATTAATTTAAACCAACAAGTACAAATTCTTGACAGGAAAATGGCTAATCCTGGCGAAATAAGATTAATCGATGCTATTAAACTGATACCTCATTTCACTGGGAGTTCAGATGAAGGAACCTTAGAGCAATTTATCTCAGGTTGCAGAGATGTAAAATCTATGTTCCCTGATAACCATGAAGAATCCCTTGTACGATTACTACGTATGAGACTTGGAGGCGATGCCCTGGAGAGATATCTTCATATAACAGACAGAACCATCGATAATGTGGTGAAAGTCTTTCGAAGTGCATATAGGGGCACAGAGACTGTAGGATCAATGATGGCAAAATTGGGAATGGTGTGCCAAAAATCGAATGAATCTGTTCGTCAATATTTTCATAGAGTCGAGAACATGGCTAAAACTGTAATAGAACTTCGGAGGGTCGAAAATAATAATGTAGATATCCCAGAAGCAGAAAGGAGATCATTAGATAAGCAAATAAAGGGTTATTTCGTTACTGGATTACGTAAGGATATTTCACGGGAATATGTAGAACAAGCCGCAACTCTCACTGAAGCTGGAAACAAGGCAGAAGTGAAAGAAGCCCAAATTAAACAAACTGATTTTGTACATGATATGCAGAATCTAAGTTTGACTAAAGGCTGTATGATTTGTGAAGGTTTAGATCATAAGCCTAAAAATTGCCCTATGATACGAGGAAAAGATGAGAAAAAATTGATAACATTAATTTGTCAATTATGTAATAAACAAGGACACGAGGCAAAAAACTGTAGAAGCAATAATCAACCGTTGAAATGTAACAGATGTGACAGGACAGGTCACATTGCACGGGACTGCAGGAATACGCCTTATTGTCAGAATTGCAGACGAACTGGCCATAGCAGTAGAAACTGTCGAAACCAGAGAAAGGTCAATATTGTTATAAATGAATGTCAATATTGTAATGGAAAGGGCCATACTGTAAGGAATTGTTTTAAAATAAAGGAATTAGAAAAATTATCAACCACCAAGAAGGATTCTCAGTGGAATCAAACCAACCCTTCTAACTGGCGAAATAGAGAAAATTTACATTCTAACCTTAATTATGCTGCCAAACCATGGCAACCAAATATTCGGAACAATCCTGAAACACCTCACCCCTCTCCTGGAACTAATGAAATAATGTGTTCCTATTGTAAAGAAAAAGGACACGGAATTTATGAATGCGCCACTAGGGCATATAATAACGCTAAAAGGCAGGAAAACTGGCGCAGCCTCCCCAGGGAGCAAGGGGAGGCAAAGACAAATCAAACTTATGCCAATATAACCCTCAGCAATCCCTCGTCATCAACCAACCGGTCAAATTGAGCAATATAGAGAATACGCCTACAATCAGGGTCAATCTGGAGGAAGATTTAGAGCTGTTACTGGACACTGGTGCAGCCCCAAATTTAATTAAGGAAAAATATGTAAACCCCAATTTGAGCATTGATAAAAAAGAAATTTTGAATTTAAGTGGAATAACAGATGAAACTATTTATACCCTGGGAAAGTTTAGAGCTAACTTCTTAGGATATTTTATTGATTTTCATATTGTACCAAATGATTTTGTTTTAAAACAAGGAGGTATCCTTGGTTCTGAATTTTTTACGGCAAGCAAAGCTAAGCTTGACTATGAAGGGAACTGCTTGATAATCGGAGATCAAATAGCACCCTTTTTTAATTATAAACCTATTGTAGTACATCCTCGAGAGAAAAGGGTGGTACAAATACAATTGATGAGAACAAACTTAAAACAAGGATATCTACCAAGGTACGAGATATCTAAGGACGTATTTTTAGGTGAAGCCATAGTACAAAATTATGATGGCTTTACATACGTCCCACTCTATAATTTATCTGATAAGGAGGTAAAAATAAACCTGCCTAATTTCGAGTTACTAGAAATGGAACCGACATCACCACCACCAACTCCAACATCACCATCATCATCACCATCAACTCTAACATCACCACCACCATCAACTTCGTTATCTTGCGAAACATCTCTCCTATTGGGTCGAACAACTTCGTCAAAACAAATAGTGACAGAAGAACCACTTGTAGAAAATTCCTCAGATGCGATTCAATCACCCTCTACCTCACCCTCTTCTACAATCGCAAATGAAGATTCGCAATCAGGTCAATACAAGGAACGAAGCATGAAAAAGGTATGCAAAGTAGTGCAAAATGAAAGGATTGAAGAAATTCTGAATTTAATCAATCTTGATCATTTGAATTATCACGAGAAAAAGGAAGCTGAATATTTAATACGTCAGAGCAGCGATAGATATCATCTACAAGCAGAGAAATTAACTGCAACAAATGAAGCGTGTCATGAAATAAACACAACTAATGATCAGCCAATACATGTGAGACAATATAGATTCCCTCCTATCCTGAAGGATGAATTAAATCGACAGGTACAAGAGTTACATGATAACGGAATTATTAAACATTCGAAATCTCCTTATAATACACCTATCTGGATAGTTCCAAAGAAATTAGATTCAGAAGGAAACAAGCGTTGGAGACTTGTCCTTGATTTTAGAAAATTAAACGAAAAAACTATAGGCGATTCATACCCTATTCCCAATATTAGAGAAATATTCGATAAATTAGGTGGAGCTAAATATTTTAGTGTTTTCGATCTAGCCTCAGGATTTCATCAAATTAAAATGAATCCAAAAGATAGTCATAAAACTGCTTTTTCAACACCACACGGGCATTATGAATTTGACAGGATGCCCTTTGGTTTAAAAAATGCTCCTGCAACCTTTCAGAGGTTAATGGATGTTGTTCTATCTGGATTACAGGATACTGAGTTATTTGTATATATGGATGATATAGTAGTGTTTGCAAAAAATTTATCAGAACATCGTGAGAAATACGAAAAACTTGTTGCACGATTACGAGAAGCAAATTTAAAATTACAGCCCGATAAATGTTTATTTTTGAGAAGAGAAGTTTTATATTTGGGACATATAATTACAGAAGATGGTATTAAACCTGATCCTAAAAAATTAGAAACCATAACTAAGTATCCTCAACCCAAAAAGGTAGTCCATATTCAGCAATTCCTGGGAATGGCTGGTTATTATAGAAATTTTATTGAAAATTATTCTAAAATAACTAAACCTTTAACTAAGTTATTAGAAAAGGATATGGAATTTAATTGGGGCGAAGAACAACAGAAGGCATTTGAAATATTAAAAGGAAAACTATGTGAAGCTCCTGTGCTACAATTTCCTGATTTCGAGAAACCTTTTATCTTAACCACAGACGCGTCAGCCATTGCAATAGGTGGTATTTTGAGTCAAGGGAAGATCGGTAAAGACAGACCAATTTCTTATATTTCACGATCCCTAAACCCTGCTGAAAGAAATTATAGTACGTATGAAAAGGAGGCTTTAGCTATACTGTATTCAGTTCATCAATTTCGACCTTACCTTTATGGAAGAAAATTTACTGTGGTAACTGACCATAAACCATTATGTTGGATGCGTTCTGGGAAGGACCCCACATCAAGACTAACAAGATGGCGACTAAAATTAGAGGAATATGATTTCGATGTTGAGTATAAGGCTGGAAAGAAAAATGTGAATGCCGATGCATTATCACGAAACCCAATAGATCGAGATGAACTTCCACAATTAAATACAAATATTCAAAATGTACATGTTGTACAGGAATCTAGACGACCAATTCGCATACCCAAGGAAACGGAAATAGGAAAACAGTATCGTGAACAGATTCAACGTCAGAAAGATAAACAAGAAAAGAAAGAGGCCAAGAAAAAACAAATTATACAAGGAAAGGATGAATGTGATACAGCGAAACAAAAAATGAAGGATCAAACCCTAGATGAGATAAATTTGAATGAAACTATATTAAATAAGGAACTAAATTCCGAACAAGATAAGGAAAATAATTTTCAGGAACATCAACAGGTCGAAAGTACTGAAGAAGAATTAACACAAAAATTTATTAGTGATTATGGACATAAAAGTAATACCCCCAATGAAATTATTCAATCTAGAGAATGCGAGGAAGCATCTGATGAAGAAATAGAGGAAGAAATTGACTTGTCTTATCTTATAAGTAAAAACCTTTTTGAAACTAGAGACCCATTATATTTGAGGAAAGATAATGTGATAATTTTCCTTGATACTAATGGAAGTCCTTTAACTGACCAAGATAAAGCTCTTTTTAGGAAAAGAAATTTAAAAACATTTGAAAAATCAAAATTGGGAGAAATAAATTACTATAAAAAGGGAGCTAAATTTTATTTTGGATTATATGTTAATGATGATGTGAATAAATTATCAAAAAACGAAATTGAAAACTTGGTATGGAATCTTAAGAAAATAATTAAGGGAAATGAAATTAAAACCATTTCATTATCAAAAATTCAGGATTATGATTATAATCTGTGGGAAAACCTTTATGAAGAAATTAGGAAACAATTTTCCAAATCAAATTGTACGTTAACTATATGTACAAATATTGTAACTTGTCCTTCATTATCGTTGAGACATGAAATTATATCAGAAGCTCATGATAGTCCTATGGGAGGGCATAAAGGAGTTACAAAAACATACAATCGTATTAGACAAAAATATTTTTGGGATGACATGAAACATGATATAGAGTATTACATACAACGGTGTTTACTCTGCAATGTAAATAAGTTAGTTAGGAAAGAAACCAGGCAACCTATGACTATAACCGATACACCTGGAGCTTCTTTTGAAAAAATAGCGATGGATATTGTAGGACCATTTCCTATATCAAATAATGGAAATAAATACATACTTACTATGCAAGATTTATTGACTAAATACTGCGTAGCTGAAGCTATGCCTGATGCAACTTCAGCCACAATTGCAAAAATATTTATTAATAAATTTGTATGCATTTATGGAACTCCTAAAGCTGTATTAACTGATCAGGGACGTAACTTTCTTAGCAACCTTATGAAACAAATAGCTAAGGGTTTAAAAATTAAACAATTGAAGACCACTGCATTTCACCCCCAATCGAATGGCTCATTGGAACGTTCACATTTAGTACTCGTTGAATATCTGAAACAATATATAAAGAACGATAATACTGAATGGGATAAATGGTTAAATTTAAATATATTTAGCTACAACACAAGTGTTCATGAGGGTACACAAAAAACCCCATATGAACTTGTTTTCGGGAAAATTGCGACACTCCCATCAAATATACCCCTGTCAAAATGTGAGCAATTAGATACTTACGATGACTATTTAATTCAATTGATGGTTAAGTTAAATAGGTTACAAGCTACAGCAAGAGAAAACTTAATTAAAGCGAAACATAGGTCTAAAGGGTATTACGATTTAAAGGCAAACCCTATAAACTTTGAACCAGGAAATCAAGTATTCCTGAAAACGGGTCATAAGAAAGGAAAATTAGGTAGCCATTATACAGGCCCCTATTTGATTATAGATGTCCTTGATCCTAAAAGGATACAAATTGAAATGGAAAAGCATAAAACAAAGGTAGTGTCTGCTGATAGGTTAAAACATTCATATTTGACACTAGAAGACGAATTAGACTGAGTGAAATTCAATTTGTTTGTTACAGAAACATGAATATCAACATTTCTGTTCCTCTCTTCCTCTCGTTGATTCCAATGACCTTTTCTCTTGTGGGATACGATTGTACAGGAGGAATCACCAATATAAATAAAATATCACTGGCAACCACTGAACAATGCAATTTCGATAACCTGAAACCCAAAACCGAGGAAAAATATATTCAACTAATGAAGTTGTTGGAATATAATGAAACTATAGTGAGACACTGTAGGGTCAAGATAACTAGAAATATTCATTATTGTGGAATGCATTCTCTATCAAGCCAAAGAGAATTCCAAGAATACCTGTATGACGTTAGCTTCCAAGAATGCACGGAAATGCAAACCAAAGGAACCTTTGAAATATATAATGTAAGCATTAACGGTCTTGAAGTAAACACCAGTGTAAATCATGCGGTAACCCTAGCCGGCGCCCTGGATGACTTAGGTGCCTGTGAAGGAGCTACGTATGCAGACCCCTATGGCTCATGGAAAGACGTAGTGGTGCAAGGACAAATTGAAGTTACCTTGAGCAGTTATTTAGCTGCTGTTGAATTGAGAAAAAACATAATAAAATTGAAAAATGGAGACAACTGTAGGTTGAATGATGGTTATTGCACGGATCAAGAGGGTAGCTTTGTTTATTGGGACTCCTTACCCCAAGAACCTTGCAACCAAAACCATTATGTGAGAATATATACTGGGTACGCCAATCTCACTTTCGCAAGGAATAGTTTGGGAGAAATATTCACTGTCAACCTTAACGACGTGTTATTCTCAGTCGTCATTAAAAAGTCGCGTGTCGAATGCGGATATAAATATTGGATAACCGAACATCCCAGGCTTATCCTGACTATAGGAAACGGCCTCAGACATTTACCGTTCGCGTCAAGTGAAATCGTGCCCTTAGAGAATATGGATATGTTTACATATTTAAACTCAGAATTTACTTATGTGAACAGACATGTTAAAATGCGAATGGATGAGTTATACATAAGGCTCATGTATCAACAATGCAAACAAAAACAGGAGACTCTGAGGAACTCCTTACCCTTAGCTGAAATCGATCCCGATCAATTTGCTTTCAATTACATGTTGAACTCGGGTTATACTGCAATAATTAAAGGAGAAGTACTTTATCTTGTTAAATGCATTCCTGTAGAAGTTCAAATTAGGAAAACAAAGGAGTGTTATCGAGAATTACCTGTGGAACGCAATAATGAGTTATACTTTCTTGCCCCACGGACTAGAATTTTGAAAACGCAAGGAGCAAAAACAACGTGTAACCATATTTTACCATCGTTATATCAATTTAATAATGTATGGTATGAAGTGCCATCAAACGCAATTGAATCAATCAACCCTGAGGGGTTAGTATCAGACGTCGAACCCATTCGGGAATATCAGACGATTGAAAATTTGGCAACAAATGGTATTTATATCAAAGATGACCTCAAAAGATTGAAGGAAGATATAATGTTTCCAAATAACAGACTGGCAATTCTGAATAATGTTGCTAGGTCACTCGCAGAACAAGCTACAGATACCCACCTTTTGAGCACTGATAATTTACTAAGTCCAAGATATATAGAAGAAATCGTCCGTAAAACAATGGAGAAGATATGGGCAACTTCACATGGGAGTATTAGTGTGGGAATTTTAATGACTATAATGATATTTAAAATCCTAAAGCAAATTATCAAAACCATTCTACACTCATTTGAATTATACAAAATATTCGGATGGTCCTTTAGGTTATTATTCTCACCTATAACTTTCTTAACACAATTTGTGCTATATCGACACACCCGTAATCAGCTTTCGGAAGAAAAAACAAAACGGACCGAACCAAACAGATTGAATATATGTTAACGTAAATTCTTTCGAAAATTATTTTTATTATAATTAAAAAGAAATTTGATAATAAGTTTTATAATGAGTTAAGTTTCCAAATAATGTTATCTATTAAGTAAAACATTTTTATAATATCAAGTAGGACATAAAAATAATGAAATAATAATATCAAATAAAATAATTGATTAAGGAATGAATAAGATTTAGAAACATACAACTAAATTCTAAAATCTAAAAATTAAAATCTGACATTTTAATAAATTAATTATATAATAAGGTGCACTTAATCTTAATATATCTTAACCAGTCGCATAAGATTATTTCATGCATGATTATACTAATGGTCTGTCTAAACTAACGTTCCTATTTTTATAGAGCGCAAACTCCAACAACATTGGAAATCGCAATACTCATCAGAATGCATCGCAATCAGTATCTATGTACCTTTATCCTCCTAATCCTGAGTACCAGAGGCGAAGAAAAACCAGATCCCGTCTTTCTATCTGGGATCTATATTGAAAAATGTTCGCCGATTCAACTGGTATCTGATAAGGCAACTTTTATACACTACGTCAGGCTTGAAGAACTAACCAATAACTTTGCTAAAACCGAACAATTTCTGCTCGAAATAAAAAGCTATAATGAAGGGAATTTTAATAATTTAATCTCGTTATTAGATCAAAGAGTTGCAAAAATCTCGGAAATTATTGAAAATATAAAGGCAATCAGTCCACGAAATAAAAGGGCAGTATTTTCCGATTTGGGTCGTTTGGGGAAAACACTCTTCGGGACTCTCAACGAGGATGATCTCGCGGACATTGAAAATAAAATTCGGAATAATGAAGTTCGAGCGGATAAAGTGCAAAAATTGTTCGATAAGCATGTAACAGTTACTAAACAAGCTTTTGTTAAAATAGAAGAAAGAATTAAAGGCCTACAGTCACACCAACTTGAAGTGGTGAAACATTTAAATATTGTAAAAACCCAAATAGTAGAAAATGTAAAACAAATCCAAAATACTGCAGAAAACCAAAGAATAAGTTTGCTTTTGCAAGAGTTAGACATCGCTTTGGATTTGATTCAGACAGAATTTAATGACATCCTCAATGCAATTTTATTTGCAAAAAAGGGTTTACTTCATCCTAAGATAATAAAGATGGACGAACTCTTTATTTTAGCATCAAACTTAACCACTAATTCTAAAACCAATATAGTTGATAATTATGATGATTTCTCAATTCTCGCAGAAATCAACATAATACTAGATCAGAATAATTTGATTTATGTTATTAAACAACCTATTATATCTAATAAAATTCAACATTTGTACCGATTACATCCTTTACCCACAAATACCACAGTGGGATCTGTTTACATCAAACCTGTTTCTGAATATTATGCAGCAAACAACGAAATGGGAACATATGCCCCTATTAATAATTACCAACTGTCTAAATGCAAACATATAACCACTGGTCTTATATGTACAGAACCTAATATATTTCGGCGAGCCTCCAATTTATCAATTTGTGAGGTTAAGCTAATGTTCAATTATACCTTAAAATCCTTTCTAGAATGTGACGTAATTGTTTCGAAAACCCAACGAAACCGCTGGATAGAAACTTGTGATCCCTTTATTCTCACATACTCTTTGTATCGCCCCGAAAAGGTGCAAATCATCTGCGCCGACCGTAAAGAAAATCTTGCATTATCGAATTCAGGACAAATGCGATTATCAGAGAATTGTCGCGTAGAATCACGTGATTTTCATTATAATACACCACAAGAACGTATAATAAAGTCGGAAAAAACCCTAAAAATTAATATAAATTTGGATATTGGCCAAGAAATTAAATCTTTAACTACATCACCTAACTCAAAATTATTAGAGGAAGCACTTGAGGAAAGATTAGAGTTAGATTTTGATTTAGGAATAGAAAGTGCGCGACTAAACGAGATCCTTGAGACATCAAAGGAAATAAATGATGATTACAAAAATAAATATTCCAACCTTATGCGAAATGTTGGCATTTATGCTCCTACATCAACAATTATTTTAATCGTATTAATTATCATAATAATTTTTGCAATTAAAAGATTTATGAAATAAGATTAAAAATTCAATGATGTCTCTAGGATAAAGCTTATAACCTATAACCAAATAATGCTTATTAATATTATTAACTAATACAATGCTTATTAACCCCTTTTTTCAGAACTATGGCCACAAACTCAATTAATAATGAGGTAAACGAACCTCAGGTGGTTCGCCTCCTTTTGCCTATCAATGTCGGAATGTATACCCCACATATTTCTGGGACAAACACCCGACTATTACACTGGCATTTGGTGCAACACTTAAGAAAGCTCAAATATGAGCAAAAAGAAAACTTGGTGAGGCAGGAAGTCTTGAAATCCAGAATTCGCCTCACCCAAAGAGGACTAAACCCTCTTTACAGGAAAGTTTGCTATTTTTGTATAGGAAAAGGCTATATTAAGTACTACAACTACCGATTCCAACTTGACATTAAATTGTGTGGAGTATGTAAGGGAATTGGAGTTCCTCTTGAAAGGATACAAATTCCTGATAGCGATACAACTGTATTGAATCCCTTTCATAAAGAAACACCACACAATTTTCCCCGTCCGTGCGAAATTTCTCCAGAGCTTTATGCCATTTTTCGAGAATATCAAGAACGCAGGAGAAACAATAATATTACATAATAAGAATTAAAGATAAAATATAAGTAATAAAATAAGGCTATATACATTAAATACTAGAAATATAGTTCTTAATTATAATAAATTTAAATAGTAATCTAAATTTTTATCAAAATGGAGAAAGAACAAATTATAATCAATATATATCTATATGAGTAGAATAGATCTTTTATTTTTAATTTTTTGAGATTTTTCCCTTTTATTTAGAAATATTCATCATCTTAATCTTTTAGGAGATATATTGATTACTAATAAGATTAACTGAGAATTAATAAAATAATAATACTAGCCGTAACAGTAACAACTTAATTAAAATAATTCAAATTGAATAAAACAGATAAAAAATATATATATATATAAATTTTCGAGTTAAGCCTACACGAGTTAAGTTTTGAGTTAAGTTAAACTTTGAGATATGTTTTGATTTTATAATAAATTAAAATATATATAATAATTTGACAAAATAAATATAAATATAAATAAAATATATAATAAAATAAATAACATTTTTAATATTTGTGAATCATTAAACAACTTTGTAATGAGTTTTTTTTTATTGAACATAGGACATATAATAAATAACTACATAATCTTGAATACTTAAAATAAATTACACTTGAGAATAAATTGAGCTAGAAATAATCAGGAAAAAATATAGTTTTAAAAATAAGATCAAACATTTTAAGACCAAATAAGCTTAAAATGAGATCAAGTCAGGACAAAACATTAATTATCGCGAGAAATAAAATGAAATAACAAATAACTTGCTTCTCCCATCAATGTCGAATGTTCATGGAAGAATCAAGCTTAATTCATAATTAATACAATATGTAAACTTGATGTTATTAATAACGAAAGTTACGATAACATCAGGGTCTTGAAACCTAATTGTATGAAGTGCCAAGTTCTTCACAAATACTGCAATCGGAAGAAGGATATCACACATGAGAAGACGTCAAGAAGAACCCAATGTAGAACTGAATGAAACACATTCGTTCGAGGCTCGTTACCTACAAATATATACATCTGGATTTATCAGCCTACAGAAAAGCCCTCATGAATTAACTTCTGTAAAAACTAAGGAAGACATTCTGGTCCACATCTGAAGGATAAAACCTGCGAAATCACAATTAGAATTAGAACCAATAATTAATATTTTCTTTATACGTTATGTTCATACAATATGAGGAATTTAAAGTCCTCAACAATTAATATGTTCTTTTGTAGCGATTAGTAAAATCATATGTATTGTTAAATAAGCGTATTACTTAAATAAGAATAAATAATTTCTCTGAACCAACTTTTATTACTATACAATCAGTAAAATAAAATTATTATATTAAATAATAAGCTGAGAAGTTAAAGAAAGTTATGTGTATTAAAATTAAATCTTAAGAACAATATTCATAATAATTACAATAAAATTAAGTATCACTCACTTATGCAGAAAGCTGTAATGAGAAATAAGCAGTGAGACAGTGTATATTAACTTGAATCTAGTAAAATAACACTAAAAACAAACTAAACTAACAGTAAAATAATTATATTGTATTTCCGTACAAAATTAAGTCATAACCTGAGTATTGTTAAGACGATAATTTGTAATGCGAATTATGAAGTTAAACACAATTTTACTGCTGAAACAACCAATTCACGACTACTAAATTTTACTAAATGAATAAGTAAATAATAAGATTTAAACGTTAAGACTATTACACAATATAAGCATTATTGTCAAGTTTATATATATATAAATTACTAACATAAAGTATATATATATATATGTGTATATGTATAGAAAAGAATATTACAAATAAGTCAAGAATTTAACTAAACATCAACTAAATAATTAAACACTAAATGTAGTAATTACCTTAAATA
>JABFPV010000047.1:0-14313 GCA_022817185.1 Oxyscelio sp. ZL-2020 | reverse complement strand
CTAATAGAAAAGCAAAGATCAAAATCTAGACAATATCATGCAGAGAAACATGTTGCGCAAACTTTGTTGTTCATTTGAAGTAATCTTATTCTCAAATAGCGTGAATGATTATTATATTGTACACATTTGTGCAGCAATACTATCCATATCATGAGTTAACAAAACTACATACAAATGCAGACGAACCTTCGGTGAACACTGTAAAACAGTTCTGTAAATTTACAGCAAGTTTTCCAGTAAATTTGCCATAAATTTACATCAATTTCCGAATTTTACAGACAAATTCTATTTTTACAGATTATTTTATGGAATTTTCAAGTATCGATGGTAATATTCAAATCGAACTGTAAATTTTAAGAAGTTTATCGAAATGTGAAAGACGATATTTGAAGTTGATTACAAAATTGATATTTACTTTTCAAAGTTACAATCTCCTGATTCGAACTCGAACACTGATTCAAACGATACACCAGCGTCATAAATAATGCGCACCGTCCGATCAGATGCGCGTGCGCCATAAAACAATCGCCTGCAAACTTTTTTAGTGCCTTAATTATCACAGTTGTTTCGTGCGTCGGAATGATTTACGGTGTTCATTTGTATGATGAATTTGCGGAAAACATACAATTCAGTTAACTTTAATGGCACTGTACACTCGTTGTGATTTTAATTGCAACACGACTGTAAGAAAATACGATACTTGCATTTATTTTTACTACTTAACATATAAATAAAAGTAATGTTAAATTATTAAATATAACTATTATATAAGGAAAATAAAATTGAAATGTTAAATCAATACTTTGAATTGAAGCAATATTATACAAATTGTGTTGATATTAATTTTAAAACCATTTTTGAAACTTGAAGTAAGACATTCCTGTAGTCATACTAGAAATTAATTTGATACTAAATACAAATATATTAGAATACTTAGATACATAAATAAAAATGTAATTACTTTTTGTTGTTTTAGAATTTGATATTAAGTCAACAAAATTTTTGCTGGACAAATACTGCGAATATCAAACAGAAGTTGGTCAAATGAAAAAATTTATACGAGAAAACAGACCTATTTTGAAGCTGTCTATCGAAATAAAAAGTCAGGTGCGACAAAAGTGATTGTACCTTACGAGGAGGAAATGTTGAAAATAAGTGCGGCAGATGACACTATTGAACCTGAAATAATGGCTGGATCATCAGGATATAGAAAACGTAAAACTGTGAAAAGTTATCATTGTGATTCCTCTGGATCTGATGAATCAAGTCAAAAGAAATCTAAGTTGAAGAAGAAAGCACGAGAAATGATCAATTCTTCCGAAGATGAGGATAAAATAAAAAATGAAAAGAAGAAAAAATTTAAAAAGGTGAAAATGTCAATGCAAGAAACGTTACTAGAAATAGCAAAAATTAATATCCAGTTCAAGAAATAAGTACATAATGAAAAACTACACATCATGAGAGAAATGGTATCGGAGTCAGACTCTGAATAATTTTCGGAGTATTTGCGCAGGAAAGTATCGATAAATATTAAGAAGTAAATATTTTTGTTACCCAGTAAACAGGAAAATCAAGTTCACAAAATTAAAAATTGGTTATCTAAAGTTTTATATTATTTATGTGTTTATAATAAGTGAAAAAATCGAATTCAAAGGATTAATTTGGTTAATTTTTTTTAATTCAAAGAAATTAATTTGTTATATTTCACTTTTATATTGGTATAACTTCAAATATGTAGCACGCCTAAATTTTATTCTTATTAGCATTTATTATTATAATCATAATGTTAATGGTTATTATTAGTCTATGGTATGAAAATAGAAAGTTTGTTATATATTAAATTGAATTTTAATTATTTTCAATTCATATAAACGTATGTTCATTAGAATTACTGAAGTTGATACGTAATGCAGTACATGATTACAAGGGGATTTTAATTTATTTAAATTGAATGATTAGTTAATAGAAAAATGATTTTATGTTGATATTAACGAACCATATTATTTTAATTTACTCTTTTAATTAATGTTCGTCGGGTTATTGCAAATGTTATTGGTTAAGTCATATATTATAATTATAAGTCATTAACATATATTTTTTATTACGTGAGAATTATAAATGGTAATATATTGAAATTAAAAAATCGTGTACAGAATATATAAATTTTACTTATGCGAATGTGATAGAAGCAAGATAAAGAGTGACGAAAGAATATTGAAAACACTGTATCTTAAATATTATGTAATATAACATTGTGTAACCTAAATATTATTAAATGAAACAACATTAGTACAAAATTATTTACATTTATTAAATATACATAAAATACTATTATACTTTATAGTCTTCTCATAATCGCTAGCCTTTTTCACTCCCCAGCTCTTCTTCTTTGTTCAGCATTTACATTATCAAAATGTGGTATAACATTGTTTAAAACGACAACATTTAAAAGTGGATCTAACGTAATATCATCGTTCGATTCGATGCATAAATTATGTAAATCGCATAGACACAGAATAAAATTAGCCAGCTTTTCGACCGAATGCATTTGAACTCGAAGTAATTGACGGAATCGTTGTTTGAGTAATCAAATCGCGTTTTCAACTATTACTCTAGTTGAGCTCAATTTTTTATTGTATTTTATCTTAATAAAACTATCATCTCTATTATAAACATAACCTCTAAATCGTTAGTTTCTGAAAACTATATATTATTTCGGTGTTGACTTGTGTCAGATATTATATAAAAGTTATTGTACCTTGTTTTACACAATTATATATTGGTTTTGATATTATATAAATATATTTAATATTATTTTGTAACATTAATACTTACAACACTTCTTTCACCTCGTGAATCACCGAAATCACTATGTTTGCGACACTTCATGCAGTACTGTATTCAGGCGTACCAACTTGAGCTGAACTGGGCACGATTTATTTATCACAATCACCCCACATTATTAATTTAATATGGGGAAATCGTGATATTTGAATATTAATTACAAAACTTGTAACGGTCACGATTCTTTTGTGAAAATCAATTAATTAATTCTTTACTTTAAATAATATTGAAAAAATTGTAAACAAATTCGTCGGATTAAATGAAAACAAGGACTTTGATGAAACACGTGACAACTTTCATAACCAAAGTTTTTGCTATTACTAATTTCACGCAATAATTTCTATACTTTATAATTGTCATAGTGCATTAAAACTTTTTCTCCACATAGAAATATAGTGAATATTACTTATTTCACATTTTCAGGCAGTTTTAAATTATATTTTATAATAAAATAAAACATTATCACAATTACCCACATTGACCCTATATGATTTTCGTACACGGAAAAGAAAGATGAAAAAACAATAAATACAATTTCAACAATATTTAATAGAAACCCTAATGGAAGAAATATTCTTGGAACATCCTGAGGATATCGTTTTGTATCGTTTTCTAAGTCCTAAGAATATTTAAAAATATTTTAAGATTTTCTGAGAACATACTAGATATATTTTAATGTCCAAGATAAATAATATTCTTAGAATATTATTTAAAAATATTTTAAAAATAATTTGAGCATATTTTTGGGACATTTTTTAGCGTACTCTACAATGAATATATAACATGTTTTCAGGATGTTTACAAGACATATTTTCCATATATGTTTCAGATATACTAAAAACATACCAAAAATGTTTTAAAACATGTTTAAATATTAGAAAAAAATATTAGAACACACAGTAACCGAGAATCAATTTGGATTTAAAAGTTTGAATTGTAAAACGGTCACAAAGTCAGTTTGAATACAAAAGTTTTAGTTGTATTAAATTGGATTTAATTGCGACCAATGAGAGACATTAATAACGTCTTAATTAAATTAATTAATAACAATTTACTTCATAACGTAAATTGTAAGTTATTATATCAAATTGTAAATCAAGATGGCGACAAAATGCAATAAATTACATCACACTGGAATAAATTAATTGAAATTGAAAGTTTCCAATTTGATGCAATTACCAGTTAGTTGACATACTGATTTATAATTTGGTACAATTACTTACAATTTGTGTTATGAAGATAACTTGTCTCTCATTGGTCGCAATTAAATCCAATTTAATACAATTACTACTTTTGTACTCAAATTGGTATTGAGTCCATTTTACAATTCAAACTTTAAAATCCAAATTGTATTTAATTGTATTTAATTGCATTTAATTGATTCTCGGCTACTGGGAAGGTCCCCTTAAAGCAAAAAAAACATGACAATATATATAATGTGGAAATTACCGTAAGTTATGATATGAATTGATGAATTAATAAAAATATTTACATAATCCCGATCACAATAAAAAAATTGGATAAACGTTGGCTCAATGTTTTTATTTCAATCGTTAAATAAATGTTTCATACAGCATTAAATAACCCTGGTTAAATAACAGTATTAGTATTATTGTTCATTGATAGTTACTAATTGATATTTCATACTTTTGATGTTACTTGTTTTATTGTCAACAGGCAATATATATTTTTATTTCATAATTTTATTAATTTTATTCGTATTTATTACTTGTAATCATTTTTTTTATTACTCTTTTATGAAATAAAGATAATATTTTTATGATTTTATATTTTTTAAATAGATATTTTTTTATGTAATGATCTCGCTTCGATATATATTTCATTTATTTTATAGTAATAATTGATTTTTTAATATTTCATTTTATTTTGCACGACAAGTTTATTGTGTGCAAAATTTCAATCTATTTTATATATTATTAGGCTTAACATGCAATAAATATAATTATTTAATTGCTAAATTAATTTCGAAACTAAGTACACTGCCATCTATTCTGCGCTCTAAATATTATACGCTTTACGCTACGCACTGTGAGTTTCTCTTGTTCTTCGGGAACGCTCGGATTCACGGCATTGTCTACAGTATATAGATGTGAGGCAGAATTGTCATTTGACAAATACGATATTACTAAAATATATGGAGTATTCGGAAAACATTATTTTGTATTAATAAAAGACAGAAAATTCAGACTACATAAGTCCATCTTTTATTAATACAAAATAATAATGTTTTCCGAATAAGCAATATATATGGCGTAAAGGATGCACTTATGTGAACTGAATTGTCTGTCCTTTATTAATACAACAATTGTTTGAAAACGAATACGCCAATAGTGAGTTCTATTGGATGCACCGATTGTCATATTCGAAAAACATTATTATTTTGTATTAATAAAGGATGAACTTATGTAGACTGAATTTCTGTCCTTTATTAATACAAATGGCGTACTCGAGCGAGAACATTTTTTTCTAATGAAAAAGGATGCGCTTATGTGGACTGAATTGTCTGTCCTATTTAGCCTCATAACTAATGGCATGTTCGGTAAAGAACAATTTTTAATATTAATACAGGACAGACAATACAATCTACATAAGTGCGTCCTTTATTAATATTAAAAATTGTTCTTTTCCGAATACGCCAATTGACTGGTAGTACTGCCAGCATCAGGGCGTCTCTATCTCTTACGTTGTAATTCATATGTCTGTTTCAAAGACGCAGTACTGTCAGTCAATTATAGAACATGCCTTAAGTTCACGTGTCATCGCATGTCATCGTAAGCTTCGCTGAGCTTCGCCTACGGTCTGCTCCGAGTCACCGAGTGCTCCAGTCTCATCTGGTCTTATCCAGTCTGTTGCTTTAGTCTTTATGGTTATTGTAATGCTATTATTTAACCTGAAATAAGAAAAAAACATTCAATTTTGTGTCTTTGTCATTGTTATTGTTATTGTTTTATATCAAAGGTTAGCTATTTTATGTAAACAATATGTAAATTAGATCAAAAATAATTATTCTTAATTTGTTTATTAATTTTGTCTGTTTCAAAAAGTTAAAAGAGGTTTACAATTATATATAAGTAACCTATTCGAAATTCCTTCTCTGTCATTATCTTGCTGTGTGCTATGCGGCGTTGCCACGTTTTTTTCATTGTATCGAAATTCGTAACCTATGATAAATGTACGGCTTCATTTCTTTGATTACAATAAATCTGTGTAGTGAAGTGTGTTTTTTATTTTTGTTTCGCATAGTTTAATACTCCTTCTGCATTTTGAAAAGTTTTTTATGAATTCATCTTACATGTACATATGTTTGTTTTCGTTAAATATATGCGCTCAAGCATCAATCCCTATACTCACTGTGTTAATTTTACAATTTTCAAATATTTATATCTTTTAAACGACGTGGTCAAATTTGTTTAAATTTCGGCAAAAAGAAGGTATTTGCATATTCTGTATACGTTATAAATTTCAACTCTTGGTCTTAGATTTCAATAAATGTTCCAACTTCCTTAACAGAGAAGATGATTCTAAATTGTCTTTTCCAGCATTCTCATAATGTGCTCGAATGTGACGTAAAAAGTACAATCTATCTTTCGTCGTGACCTGTACACTGTTAAAAATATTAAACTTGACCGAAAACTTTACCATTCTTGATACATTATAGATTGACCGAAGGAAAATAAAACTTAAGCCAAAATAAATAGCACTATGTTCAAATATTATGTCAATTCGCCATAATACACTAATAAGTATGAGTTATAGAACATTCTTTCTTGAGCCCAGAATGTTTATTTTTGAACACGGCCTATTATATGTTTGTCGAATTAGAATGTAGGTGCGCATAACTGATGATTAGGTTAGGTAGACGTCGATTTATTGTTTTTGTTCGTGACACATTCCTTACGTTCGGTAATTTACTGAAAATACTGGCAGTACTTTGTTAGAATGAAACAAACTTATGCAATGTTGGAAACACGACAAAGATAAACTGATTACTGACAGTACTTTCAGTAAATTAAAAAACACGCCTTTCATTACATCAAAATAAAAACTTTCTTGGTTTAAAATGGCGTTAAATAGCTGTACACATTTTAAGCCAAATAACACAGATGTGCTTGATGGCGTTACATAGCAGCAAAATGTCGTAGATTTGGCTATGTTAAGCTTTAATTTTGGCTTGAATTGGAGTAAATTTATCGTACTAAGGCATATAAATTGATAGCATTACAGCTTTATTTGGCTTAAAATGTCTCCTAAAACCGCTTAAAATGGAGTAGACAAAAATTTCCACCAGGGACAGATTACAATCTTGTAAATCTTCGATTTTAAACGAACGTCGAATCAGAATTTCCACGATTTTTACTCAAAATGCAATAAGTAAATTAATTTCTCTTTCCTTTTGAAAAAATCAGTAAACTCTGCATGGAAAGAAATCATAGTGGCAAGAATTAGAATATAGTTGACTCGATCATCTTTGATAGTTACATACAGGCAACTCGCTTTAATAATTGATCCAACTATAAGATAGATAATTGAACTATTTTTGCTGGTTAAATGTGACCCAGTTGAAAATGACAGTTGATTCAATTCAACTGTCATTTGATGGAGTTTTGACGCAACCTGAATGATTTAGAAATCTTTGTAAAAAAATAATAATAATATCGGTACTATCTTTACCAAATTCATATACACCTTTTACATATGCAGAATGTGAATATTACAAGTCCCCAGATCAATCAGCCATTTGTTTCTTAAAGAAAAGATTTCTACGTTCATTAGTCGCTCTATTTTTGTATTGACAGCTGGGGTATCAGATCCTAGCATTAACAATTTGTTTAAAGATAAACTGAGATCGGAAACTGCTTTAAAAATTTTTCTTATTAAATTCTTGGCTATAGGAGGCCGAATAAAAAAAATTTCCAAAAGAAGGGTAACAATGCAATTATTGTTATCTGGCCAGAAGCGTATCATTGTTTTCAACTCCTTCTTATGAGCTGAATTCGTTGTATCATGGTACAATAACGTGTTATAAGAATTTCCCACGTCATCTAAAACCAGTTTTTGCAAATATAGGGCCAAAGCTTCAATTATAATATATATTGCTTCTGCAATTCCTAAACAAAATTTGTATCATACAATGTTTCGAATATAAAAATGTATAGATAACTTGTGTACACGCCTATATAGACAACTAGCGTACGCGCCTTTAGGTTTAAGCTGATTTTCAACTTTAAGCTGAAGATCAGATTAAACCTAAAGGCGCCTTTAAAAGGCGCTTCAAACCTTCATTTGAAATTAATTTTTTTTAATTTAATTAACCATAAGAATAATTTCGGGGTCAATTTTTTTACATAGCACAGCAAAAATGCCTACGATGGCATAAGTGGGAGCAATCTTACAACATACTAATGGAAATCAAATAAGTACACCACTGCAACTTTTTGAATAGGTCTCATCGAAAGACAAAGAAAAAAAGATATTTATAAACATAAGTTTTGATTTTTACATAAAAGACGACCATTTGTCATATGAGGCAACCTTAAAAACACTTTGTCTTTTGACCAGAGCATTAATAAATACACGACAGTATCATTCTTTTACACTTCATAATAATAATAACAACATTATGTGTAAAACATTTTCTGCTGATATTGTAACTGTAACAAATAACATACTTGAAAAAATGTAAAACAGAAGTAAATACAAGTAGACATACGTACAATATTTACAAAAACCCTGGTGGAAAAAAATTCTCTGAAAAAATCTGAAAAATCTCTTAAAATTGGGACTTTTCAGAGGTTTTCAGACATTTCAGACTTTTTCAGACTTAGGCAGAGATTTTCAGAGTTTCGCAGAATTTTCGTACCACAGTTTCACCTAATATAGAAAACGCAAAAGTCTGAAAACATCTAAAAATATCAATAACTCTGAAAAATCTCTGAAAAGTCCCAATTTTAGCAGATTTTCAGAGTGTGGAGAATTTTTCAGAGTTTTTCAGAGAATTTTTTTTCTACCAGGGAACTGTTTAGTTTTATTAGAAAACACTTGAGAAAGCTGTGTGATGTGTCGCTCCACTTAGCGCGGCGACAACTTGCAACGCGACAAAAATGCTGGCTTTCGCAATCATATCAGGTGTTCTAATCTTTTATTCCAAAATTGAATTCTTTTATGTTTAAGGAATAATTTGCAAAAAAAATGAACTTTTTATCTCATTCAGAAGTTGGAAAATTTTGTATTTGTTTATTAAAAATTAATATTTTTATAAACAAATTGCACATTTTATAAGAGAATTCGTTATAGAATTGAAGGCTATTTATTCTTGAATAGGTGTACCAAATGTGATTCAATTTTGTTGGACAGAATAAAAGATATTAATTATTTTATATGATGTTGCTGTAAAAATCAATTCTTAAAAACTTATATATACATTTTAGAACTTTATTAAATTGTTTTGGTTCCTGTTTACCGTTATTAAATACATAATTTTAATTAAATTTGATATCTGATTGTTAATCGATGGTCCAACTGATGAAATCTTACTCTATACTGGTTCCAGAACGTGGTTGTTAGCAATACATTTTAACAATTGTATAATTTTTGCTTTGATAGAATCATCTTTAACATAGCATAAACTAAAACTATTGCTTCTTGTGACTCTTGGTTATCATTTTAATAATATAACCATTTATTGGCACCGATGTAGTTACAAACAATCTTAATTGATGTGACGACAGTCTAACAAGGCATTTCTGTGTACGAACATTTCCTCTTGCATGCTTATTGCTTTACAGAATTTATCTTCACTATTAAATGATGATTTGCACAGTGTATATACATTACTGCAGTATACGAATATCGCTTCGGCCAAACTTCTTCCAATTATCCCATAAGTATCTTTATATTAGGTATACAAATAAGTTTTGAGGGATTTGTAGCTCAACTAACAAAAAAAACCCTCGAAACTTATTTGTATACCTAATAATCCAACCAGGTATCTTTAAAGTGATACTTTCCCCGTTTAAAATAATTTTATGGAAATTCTTCATATGGAAAAAAAATTATCTCATTCAAGAATTGAACTTAAGTCCTACAGTGTAGAAGTCCATCGTCTTAACCAATAGGCCATCAAGACATATACGTACATGCAGTTTATAATGCTTTATACTTCTTATGGAAATTCCATATGAAGACTCCACACTGAAAGAAATCATAGTGACAAGAACTAGAATATAGTTGACTCAATCATCTTTGATAGTTACATAGAGGCAACTCGCTTTAATAGTTGATCCAACTATATGATAGATAATTGAACTATTTTTGCTGGTTAAATGTGACCCAATTGAAAATAACAGTTGATTCAATTCTCTCATAGTAAAATTAACTATATTACAGTTAATGGAATACAAAATTATTATTTATACAACTATCGATTCTAATTGTTAATAAAATATTTTTTTCTGTCAGTGCATACATCATGATATCCAAATCAATTTTATACAATTACTATAATCTTTAGATTTTTTTTAACCCTTTAACCGGGAAAGAAAAATACGTCTTTGTTCTACTAATGTACTACACATATCTCTATCTCTCTTTAAGGTACGATTTCGGGCGGCATCCCAGTTAAAGGGTTAATACATATTTAAAAACTTCAAGAAAAGACCTACAATTTACATAAATATGAAATTTTTTACGATGAAAAAATTCTGAGTTTCGAGCGCATAAAAATAGTGCGATTTCACGTAGCCCTAAATTTTGAAAAATCGTAACTCGAAAATTATAAGTTTAAAAAAATAAAACAAAAATTCGTGTTCAATATTTTTTGAATAACAGTAAAAAAAATATTGCCCATAAATTAAAAAAATAAATGTAAATCTCACATGGAATTAATTACCCATATATACCCTGATGAAAATATTTCTTTGAACAAAACTCAGAGAAATATTTTATATTTTTTAGAACAAAAAAGATAAAATATATTGAGACATTTCAGATTTTTTCAGAGAAATTTTTAAAATGTATACAAAAAAATTTTTATGAACTTTCGAAAAAGTCTGAAAATCTCTGAAAAGCTCAGGTTATAATTTCTGAAAAAATCTTGAAAATCTCTGAAATCAGCTGATTTTATCAGAGATTTTCACAATATTTCAGAGTTTTTCAAATATTTTCAGACATTTTCAGACTCATCGGAGTGCTGACTTTTTCAGAGAAATACTTTTTGGGTCATTTTTACAAATTTATCTGAAAAACTGTGCAATGTCTCAATTATGACAGTTTTTCAGAGTTTTTCAGATTTTTGTCAGATCTTTTCTGACATTTTCTCATTTTTTCAGAGTTTTTTCAGACTTTTTCAAAGAAATAAATTCACCAGGGTATTAAACAATACCTTTTTGAATGGTGTGGTTGTGTATTCTATATTTTGTTACATAAAAATACGCTTATAACTTCGTTCTATCATTATTATACGTAAACGTATTTTATAATGTAGTGCCTGAATCTTAAAACTCACCAAGTTCTCGAAAGTCCACAACATTGTTTTCCAGTTCGGGGAAATTTTGAAAAATGTAAAAGTTAATGAAAATGAGAAATAAAAAATATGTACATTTAATATTTTATTCACAAACATTTTCATTACGCAAATTTTTTGTATGACCATTATTTTGGAAGATAAAAAATAAAAACTAAAAATTTCGTTGAATAAAAAATCAAACTTTCAAATTCTTTAAAATTTTCAGGATTCTTGAAATGAACTATGATGAAATCGTTAAGCTAATTGAAATTAATGTAAATCTAAAACATTTAATAACAAATCAGAAAGCACGCTTTATCATGCTTTCTGTACTTTTTTGATAAAAGTGTGTTATGAAGTCTCTCATACAGAAAACTGTCAACGTAAAAGTTGTTCGTGTATATTTGAAGAAATTTTGTGTAAAGTTGCAAATCATTATATTGAAAATTGTTGGAGTTGTAATATAATTTTAGAAAGCGCCGTGGCTGTTTGCTATGGAGCTGCGCAAGCGTATCTTGTTTAAACAGGTTTCATTTTGCAGAAAACAAATTACTAAGAAATTATGCATATTTTGTGTCGTACATTTTTCCAGTAATTATTTATAGTTGTAATATTGCTTTACAACACTGTTATACATGTTTATTAACTATGAGCGACATAGGAACATTGGTGAAACATCTCTAATAGCGCATATTATTAAATAATATTCCTGCAATTATAAAAATTTTACTTTTCATTGAAAAAGACTATCTTTTTGAAAGCAAAACTTTTCATTCCATGCATGAAGTGTTGAATTAAAATGTATTATTGTTAAATCAATGCAAGGGTATTTTGAAACAAGAAGCCTTAACTTTTAGAAAGAAACTGATATTCATTTTTAGCGATTAAAGCATTTTTCGATGAAAAGTAGGTATCGTGTTAGTTTTATTCATTTTAAATTAGAAAATTACATTGCACGAATAATAACTGAAATTTAAATTTACCCGGCAGTAGGCGCGCAAAATTATTTTACGTTAGTAGGCGCGACGTTGGTCATTTTGACCGAAATCGGTGCGTGTGATTTAGGGTTTATTTTATATTAATAGAAATCATTTTATACTTTTTTAAATGTTTTAATCAGTAATTTGATTATTTTTTTTGCAATATTTATATTTTTTAATTTTTTAAAATATAAATATATTACATGTTTCTCAATGGTTGACGACTCCGAACTCACCACAAGAGTTCGTAAAATGTTGTAAAGAGTTCGAAAGAGTTCGTGAGAACTGCATTACCTGCCACGCTCCTCGCGCCATCTATCGGACCGAGTTCTATATTAGTGATCGACTCTAATTAAGAATTCGTTCCGAACTCTTTCGAACTCTTTGGAATTCATTGGAACTCTCCGTTACTCAGACGACGTCTTTCGAAGTCTCGAAAATCGCGAATTCTCACGATCTCTTTCGAACTCTTTCAAACTCGTCAAAACTCATACGTCTTCTTTTAACGTCGCCCAATATCAGAACTCCGCAGAACTCTTTTGAACTCTTTTGAATTCTTTTGAATTCTTCGCAACTCAAGTTTCTTCTTTTAACGTCGCCCAACATCAGAACTCCGCGGAATTCTTTTTGAACTCAGTTGAACTCATTACAACATTTTACGAACTCTTGTGGTGAGTTCGGAAAGTATTGATTTTATAATTCAAATATTCTAAAAACATAAAAATGAAAATGTATACATACCGTGCGCGATGAACAAGAATCTAACGTATATTGAAATTTTTAGGTTATGTAAGTGGGCGCGCTATGGTCGAAAAGACCGACGCTAACTTCGCACATATTTTTCAACCATTTATTTCGGGCAATTTAACTTATGGATTACGATATCTTGTTCAAAAAACTTTAAACTTAATTTACATTACATTTTAAAATATACGTTTCATAAGAAAACAGCTCGAAAAATATGAAAAACTGAAAAGGGCGGCAAAATGACCATGGGCGCGCCTACTCCCGGGTTAAATAAATACAATTTTATATCAAAATTACCTTAAAGTTTAAATTTAAATTCTCTTACTAAAAATTCCTACAATATGTTTTTTAATAACATCGGTAACGTAGACGCCGATATTGATCAGCAGTACGAGGACACAGTTAACCTATTACAAAATCTTGCTCACGTTCGTGTGACATAAGTTTTTTAAAAAATCATTTTCATTGTTATGTTTAATTTCATTTCGAAAATAAAAAAGTCTGCGGCAAAATGCTCATTGTGCCTGTAACAACGGGTTAAACAACTCTTAATTTTTATACTTAAAACTCTTATTTTTTTATATTGTATAAATAATACAATTTTATTATGAATCACGAGTATGTATTTGAAAAATATTACATGTTTTCAACTGTTATAATGACGTTCTTGATACTATAAATATAATTTATTAAATTTGCATAAAATTGTATTGACAACATATATTAAATTAATGTATGTATGTTTATTAGATCAAACTATACATATATAATTTGTTGCTATTTATAAAACATTCGGATATAGTGTATGTAGATATTAGGACGAAAAATGTATACAAAATTTATATAAATTTGTTAAAAATCCTTATATATTTATATATATGTATCTAATATTTTGCCAACTTGTTAATTATTACCTGAACAAACCTATCTTATGTTACGGCGACATTGCAATAAGATTCCTAGATGGTTGTACGAAGATAACTACCCTAATAGCACGAAATATCCTCAGGACGTTCTGAGGATATTCTTTTATCTCCAAGTCTATCTCCTGAAAATATTTCGAAATATTTCGAAATGTTCTGAGGATATCTTGATAATATCCCCATGTCCGAGCATGAAATGTACCAAGAATGTTTCCGTAAAATATTCTTGGAATGTACCCAGGATATTTTTCGTATATGTTTGAAATCTACCAAAAATATACCAAAAACGTACCAA
>JABFPV010000046.1:0-14426 GCA_022817185.1 Oxyscelio sp. ZL-2020 | reverse complement strand
ATTTTATGTTATATATAATATTTATCGAACGGAAGTTACACATTTTTGCATTACGACAAAGTTTATAGTTTAACAAGAACAAAAAGGAAAAAAACATAACCAAGCAAAATAAAAGGTATTTACAGTTGTAGAAAAACTTAATTGTCAAGCATGACTAAACTACAAGGTAATTAAATAGAAATGTAAAGTGATTGTTTTTAATTTGTATATTGTCTAACAGCAATTTTACCATGAAAAATATTTGTAATACATAAAAAGAATTGGACCTTATTTTTATAAAAAGCACAAGTACATAGGCTATTATTTGTGATAAATTACTTTTTAAAAAACTGAACCTTTATGGTGAATTTTATAACTAACAAAACGAACCATTTATATAGTTAAAGTTTTGATTTAAATAAAATGTAAAAACTATTCACAAAATTTTTTTTTTTAATAATCATTAAATTATGTAACTTGTATGAAAATTACCATTATCAGTGTTTTTTTGAGATAGAATCACATAAAAAGATAATTTATAAAAAATAGATCATGAAAATATTCTCATTGACTAACAAATGATTAACATTAACGAATGGTTATTAGAATTATTAAGAGACCGTTTAAATTGCAATCAATTACTTTAATTGCCTTCAATCAAAGCACTCAGTTGAAAAGAAACATTTCAATTAATCTGAATATTACGTATGTATTAAAGAGCGCGCCAGTGAAGGAGATCACTGTTTAGTCAGACCATTGCCCAAGGTCTGACTAAACAGTTAATTAATCAAGCGAATTATAGACATTTAAACAATTTTTAACCATCCGATACTTTCCCTCGCGCCTCTCAATTTCGTTGAATAAGCCATCTCTAAATGGAAAACTCATTTCGAGTTAATTAACACTTTGGGGTTTGGTCGTTTCTATGCTAATGATTTTCGTTTTTTTGCGATTCCATACCTACGCCAAGTACTTTCAAGTTTAATCCATAAAAGTGTCCGAAATTCTCGTCACGTACTCACCGTACATCTGCTGAATCCCATGCCTGTCGTCCTCCGGCAATTCGTAATTCGGGTTAAGTCCTTGGTACCAGGGATACATTAGCGCCCCGCGAACGGAACTGTGTGCAAGTCCCAAAGAATGTCCAAATTCATGAGCTGCCACGGCAAACAGACTAGTTCCTTAAACAATCAACAGTAGTGTGCCGCTGAATCAACACGGTTTGGTTGAATTATGGATAAACGGGTTAATGAATCAATTGCGGATTGTACGATGAAAGTGTTAGTATAAAAAGTGGTGATTATCAGTGGATTCGATTGGATTATATACGTCCTACAAAAAGCTTACATTTTCACACTTTTTAATCCAAATTTATCGTTGTTTTTAGGGAAAATATGAAATTAAATGAATAATTGTAATTTGAGAATTGAAATTGTAAACATAAATCCATAAAAATATATTCTCATTTTAAAATCATTTCTTGCTGCTTTAGTCCATCTTGCATTCACTTAGTTTTAAAGCTAAAATAAATTGAAAAACATCAGAAAGTAAATATTCTTATATTAATTTAATTAATTTAATAAAAAATGGTTTATAATATTTTACTTATCTGATATATATCTCCTTTTCATCTCATGTCTTTACCTATCTCACTGAATGTCTCACAAAAAATATATTTCTTGCTAAAGTAAAGAAACATAACCGTGAGCGATATGTCCAACTAAAATTGGTTACGTTTACTTTCAAATGTCGCAGGTGTAGTACCCGTCTCATTTAGGAACATGGTCGAAAGCCGCGAGAAGGTACAGCATTTTCCGTCGATCAATCCTGCCCGTGCTACAAAATCGGTGGTGAGGGGTCAAGACGTACCACACTGGCTTGAGGGCGGACCAATACTTTGCGCCCGAATTTTAGTTTAATTATTACCTAACATTTTAAATAAATTTAACACTTAATATTTTCAAAATCAACAATTGCAATTTTGAAAGTCATCCGGGTCCGATCGCCACTTGAAACTATTTATTTAGATTTACTACATAGTAAATCAACAAATTGATTATATACTAAAGTAGCATTTTTTAATTTATTAAAAAATTATTATTGATACCACATTTAAATTGCTACAGTTCGTATATCACATAACCTATTGTCTAGACCTGTCATTTTCGCAGCAAACTTCAGTTTGTGTACCAGTACTAGGATTGAGCTCAGATTTCGCCAGAGAATCGTAGAATCATTCGAAATATCTACTTCTCCGTTCATAAGCTGAATGAGAAAGGCAAGACTAACGTACCCCAGAAATTAACTGGGACATATAACAGCAACGAAATATGCTCAGTTAGGTCGTTGAAAAAATTTCTTTGCAACTACGAGGAAGGTTAGCGATTTTATAGAATATAATCGTATTATATTACGTAGAATATAATAATATTATGAAGCCCTTGGACCAAGAACCTGGTCATCGAACATTTCAAGACAATAATCTCAACCATAACTCCTGTTCTCGAACCTTTATAGCAGAAGTCTGGATCAAGTGCTCAATCCCAATCAGCAAGAGGGAAGGTGCGATCATTAATAGCTTGAAACTAGGCGATTTAAGCGAATTCCTGAATATCGTCCAGAAAATGATTACACTCATCCTCCTAAATTGCATCTATCCAACTGATAACAAATATCTCTGTGGAGAACAAAAAAGGATTCAGACCAAACAGCTCTTGCATTGATCATATTAACACATTGAGAATGATCATTGAGTAGTCTGTGGAATGGAACTCTTGATGATATTATGGCTGAATTGCATATCAAGTGAAGATATTCTGCAACGATCATTACATACGCCGATTGCAGATGAAATTAAAATGCTCAAATGGAGATGGATTGGACGCTCACTTCGTAAATTCGTATAGGATATTGTGAAAATAGCAGCTGAGTTGAACCCACTAGGTCTCCGTAGCGGTTGTTGTCTAAGAAGAATATGAAGAAGATCTACCGAGAAAGAGTACGAAAGGACAAGAAAATCTTGGAACCAAATAAAGTGGGGAGCGTTTAATTGGTTGTAAATCAATTAGTTGTAAATTTATTGGTCGTACATAATTTGTCGTATAACACTTTGGATGTAGCGTACTTTGTCGTATAAGAGTTTGGTCGTAAGTGGAGAAAAGTAATAGAAATGTAAATAAGGCAATAAAAGGAAGAACAATAATGTAAAAATAATTTATTGTGCTAAATGAACAAACAAGTACGTAATATACAGGGTGGACCATTTTAATAGCCCCACCCAAATTTCTCGGAATCTAAGCTGGCCACAGAAAAATTATTCAGACAAAAGTTGAAGGGGACAAAGGGGGCCATCTTTTGATAAAATTAGTTTTGACCTTGAACTTCATTTTCAAGGTTATTCGAAGGTCAGAGTGTTTTTTAAAATGAGAACACCTATTTTTGACTTCGGATTCAGAAAGAGCGGAAAATTTCACGTCCAGAATGGTAGCATATAAATTTTTAAAGTGACCTTGAAAAGGTCAAATGAAGGTCAAACATTGAAAATTTGTCGAAAACCTGTTTTTTCCTATTTTTGTTAGTTAATGTTTAAGTTAACTAATGTTAAAAATTGCTCACGACAATGGTGGTCACCTAACTCTGACATTGGGGAGTCAATTTTAAAGGTCATTTAAAGGTCAGAGTATTTTTTTAATGGGAACTCCTATTTTTGACCCTGGAATCGTATAGAGCCGAAAAAATTACGTCTAATATGACATTTGATGTTGGCTGTTGCGACCTTGACAAGGTAAATAGCGAACGTTGTTGAGCAAAGTCTGTCTTGGTTTTGCAGCGCATGATCGACAAATGCAACCCTGCATGTTTGTTCCAGATGTGGGTTGTTGTTGAAAAACTGTGATTATAACTTTTTAAAAATAATTTTTTTAGAATCCTGACATCATAAATTGTAAGTTTAAACATTGAAGATAATAAATATCTTTGAGCAAACTCTCACTACCTGTATCGAAAGTTCACTAACTTGCTACAAACTTAATACAAATAAAAATCTTACTTAATTTTAAAGAAAAAAGAGAAGAATTAAAACTTTTTCAATTGTATTTTGTAATTACAAAAATTAAACTTTGTAACCACTAAACGAAATATTTGGTTATCAAAACAGTCATAAAATGTTAATTCATGATGCAGTTTTTTTCGTTTTTTTATTTCTTGAAAGAAGCCTTTGAGATAGGGAATATAATTATAAAACGTATATTTCTACATATCTTTTTAAAAACATAACCTCAAAGTTAATTGTATTATTGTTTTAAAATTAAAATGCATAATAAACTTATTTTCAATTTAAATAATTAAGATTGCTTTTTAATTTTATGCACTAAAGTTTACTTCAGTCATGTTAAATCGCCATGTTAAATCAACATGGTGTAATGTTGGATCAACATTGTACCATGCTGATACAGCATTAAGCCCGCGTGTTTTTATCTTTTTAATAATAACACCATCTTATAACGTTACATTGACATGTAACGAATATACAAAGTCCAAATACACAATTTATTCCAGAATCAGATTGAAATATAAAATACGTCAAAAATCAAATCTAATTCCAAAATTATTAGTTAATTCAAAAGCCGAATACAAATCACGAATAAAATCCAAATCCAAAATCAAATCCTAATCGAAAATCCAATCAAAATCCAAAGCCAAATTTTCATCCAAAATTTAAATCCACTACTTCTTCAGTTCAAAACTACTACTTCAGTTACAACACTCAACACAAGCATACAAATAGTGTTGCTGTGTTGAAAACAATGCTGAATTAGCATTATACGTCCAGATTGGCAATCTTAAACAGGCTATCCTCATGCAAGAGATATGTCATCAGTATTGAATTTAATGCTGTTTTAGCATTGATGCTCGTAATGTTTGAGTTGTGTCGAACAACAGAGATACAGTCGTAAAATGGAACTAGATCAGTAGTTTTTTTCCCCGTGTAGGCCAGAAACTGCAATTTGTACCCGAAGCTGCCGTTAAATCGTAAATTGTGTTCCCAAACCTGCTATTAAACAAACATATGTTGACGAACATACTTATTAACCCATCAACAACCGCAACTAACAAACACCAATAACTAAGTGACCCTGAGGCAGCATTTGCTCGATAGACTTTGCTAATGTATGTTCAGATCTGCTTACTAGGTCCTTTGAGGTCTGCCATTTATCGCCCAACGTATCATTATCCTATTTTTTTGTCATCGAACTGCTGTCAAACATATATTTAATTTCATACCTTAAAAAAAATTTTGACGAATGCTTAAAATAAAAATTAAAAATATATGTTTATTGTAATTATGTTCCGTAATAAATAAACATAAGAAAATAAAATATTGCATATGTAAAACATCTTTTGGGAACAATTATTTATAAATATGCCTAAATCTCTAGTTATAGTCGTTTAGGAACATTGTTCATAAAACTGCCGTTAAATTGGAATTTTCATTGGGACTTGGCTAAGAAACTTCCCTTTGTGCTCGAAACTGCCATTAAATCGTAAATTTTGTCCCCGAAACTGCCGTTAAATCGTAAATTTTGTCCCCGAAACTGCCGTTAAATCGTAAATTTTGTCCCCGAAACGGCCGTTAAACGATGATATATAAATGTACACCCAGTTGCTGTGAATTGTGATCCCTAGATTTAACTGAACGTTCCTACATTGTATTTTAAATTACGACTATGTTTAGAATAAAATCTAGGGGATCACAATTCGCAGCAACTGGATGTGCATATTTACTAACCCGTCAAAAACCGCAACTAAGGAAGTAGACAGAATACAATCACTGATCACTAAACACTAAACATAGTAGGCATTTTCTCATTTAACAGTAAAGGACGAATAAATGTTTTTCGGAACCCTACACACTAAATCTTTTTATTCTGTCTAGGCCGATATCTGATGTCAGTAAATAAGTAACTTTAAGGTAGTATTTGCTTGGTAGACTTAGCTAACTTGTGTATAGATTTGCTTACTCGGTCCTTTGGGGTCTGTCCCCAAATCTGCCAGTTATCTTCGAACGTACCATTATCCTATTTTTTTGTCCCGAAACTGCCGGTAAACATACATTTAGTTTCATACAACTGACAAAATGTTGACGAAATTTTAAAATTAAAATATACAGTTTTACGAACGTAAAAAATAAAATATTCCATATAAAATATTGTAATACGGAACTAGCAAGCATTGTACAAAAATGTACAACGCTTGTAATTATAATAATTGAAATGATTTTATAATAAAACATAAAATAAATGTCAGAAATGATATGAAATGTATAAATTGATATATTTTTAGTAAAAATACATAACAGATTTAAAAATCTTTCACATTAATATTATTTTTTTGAATATGCATTCTAACGTCTATGAAATTATAACCCTATAAAAGTATAATATTGGTCAGTAAATTGAAGTTAATAAGTTTGCTCTGACAAAAATAACTTTGAATAATTATAATAAATATAAAGTATATTAAAATTTATGTTTTAGAAATAAGTCTGGATTTGAATTTAATTTTTGCTGTAATTTTTATTTGGATCTGATTTTTATTTAAACCGTGGATTTGGATTTTGGATCTGGATATGATTTTGATTTTAGATTTGGATTTTTCCTGAAAATGTTAATTTGGGTTTTTGAATTGGATTTTTGATCCAGATTTAATTTTAGATTTTCAATTTGATTTTTGATCTAGATGGATTAGATTCGTAATTGAATATGATTTGGACTTTGGAATTTGATTTTGGTTTTGGATTTTGCATGAAAATTTGGTTTTCGATTTGAAATTGATTTTTGATTTAAATTTAAATTATAATTTTGGATTTGATTTTGGGTTCGCATTTCATTTTGGATGCGATTTTTGATTTGAAACTCATTTTGAGTTAAATTGTGGATTTAGATTTTAGATCTGAAATCCAAATTGAATTTCAATGTGGATTTTGCATGAAAATTTGGATACGGATTTTGAACTGGATTTTCGTTCTGAATCTGATTTTGAATTTAGATTAGATTTTGGATTTGTATTCGGATTTCGAATGAACTTTCGGATTTAAATTTTTAATGAATGGAAATTGTAATTGTTGATTTGAATTTTAATTTTGAATAAAATTTCTGGAAATCTGTGACTGCTAATAAAACAAATTTTGCTTGTAATTTAAATAAACATCGCATGGAATTTGCATAAAACATTTCACTAAATCATTTGAGCAAATTTTGTATAGAATAACGGTCGTAGATTTGCTCGAATGTTATGCTAATTTTATATAATTTTTTTGAAAAAGAAATATAAGTTCTTGTAAATGCTATTAAAAAATAAATAATTTAAAAATTTGTTTCATTTCATCTGTTCAGTGTATCTGACAAGAATGACTCATTTATCGTTTTTTGTACGTTTTTTGTAAATATAAAAATAAATTACTAATTTAACTTTTTTATCGTTTTGTACATACTTCTAATTGTATTGATGATAACGCTATTTATAATAATACATTTTTATTTTCCACATGCTGGAACAATTTCAACTTATTTTTATATATAAACTTTATAAAATACAAATTGTCATTAAAAAATGTGTAAACCGTTTCAAGTTATTTTATTCTATTTGTTTAAATCTTATCTTTTATTTTTTCATCGGAAGCTTATTTGCTACAACAGTATATTACACAACAGTTTTTCACATTAGATTCTTATACAGTACGTCGAAGTTTATAAGAAACCATATATTTTGATTTATGTTATGTTAAAATTATTGCCAAAAAGACAAAAATACCCCAAAATGGCCAAGAAATTGCTATTTGCAGCAAGAGCAGTAAAGAGAGACATTTTTTAAATTTCATATTCGTATTCTGCACGTCGAAATATATAAGAAGAAATGCCTTTGAACCAAATTTGAGTAGGAGCCCAGTAAACGAGAAATTTTTAAAATATATTAAAAATGTTCTGTTTCAAAAAGTTTTAATCGAGGATTGTGCATTCCTTAATTAAAAATTATAGATTTTTATAATATTTCTAAATTTGGAGACACATACAGTATAACATGATAGAATGTTAATCTGTTTAAAAAGTTTTAATAAGGAATTGTGTACTCAGTTATAAATAATTTAAAATGTAATGCAATTTTAAAAAGTTTCAAAAAGTTAAAACTTTTAACTCTTTTTTAAATTTTACAAAAGTTAAAAAATTTTAATGTTTTAAACAGTTTTAAAAAGTTAACACTTTTTAAATCTTTTTGAAATTCATGACAATTTAAATTATTTAAAACTGAGTATACAATGCCTTATTAAAACTTTTTACACAGATTAAAATTCTATCATTTCATACTGTATTAGTTTACAAATATAGAAATATTATAAAACTATAACCAAATGAATATACAAAGTCCAAATACAGAATTATTATTCCAAAATCAGATTGAAGTAAAAAATACATCCAAAATGAAATCTAATTCAAAAATTATTAATTCATTCAAAATCCGAATACAAATTCCGAATCAAGTTCAAATACAAAATCAAATCCTAATCGAAAATCCAATCCAACATCCAAATGCAAATCCAAATTTTCATCAAAAATCTAAATCCCCAATTTAACTTGAAATAAATTACAAAATCAAAAATCACAACCATAAATGCAATTGGAATCCAAAATCAAATCCAATATTTTAATTAAAATTTAAATCTAAAATCAATTCCAAATCGAAAACCACATTGTTATGGAAAATCCGAAACCATAATAAAATACCAAAGCCCAAATCATATTCAAATCTAAAATTTAATTTTGTATGATATTATGGATTTGGGTTTAATTTTGGATTTAGATTTGATTTTGGATGTATTTTTTATTTCAATCTGATTTTGGAATACATTCTGGATTTGAACTTGGAATAAATTCTGGAATAAATTCTGGATTTTAAATATGATTTTCCATTTAGATTTGATTTCGCTTTTGATCTTAAATGAAATTGTAGATTTGATATTCAATATAATTTTGAATTTGGTACTGATTTTCGATAAAATAGTTGATTTAGATTTTGGATCTGGATTTGACTTCCATTTCCGATTTGGATTTTACATGAAAATTTAAATTTGAATTTTTAATTGGATTTTAAATCTACATTTTATTTTGCATTTTGAATTCCATTTCCGATCATGATTTCATTTTGTATTTGAAATTGATTTTATATTTCAATTTGATTTTGGCTTGGATTTAATTTTAGTACTACATTTTGCATGAATATTTAATTTTGAATTTTTATTTTTTTTAGAACTGGATTTTAAATGAAATGTTGGTTTTAGAATTTTAAGTTTTCATTTGGAACTGATTTTGGATAAAATTGTGGATATAGATTTTGGATCTGGATTTGATTTTGAGTTTCCATTAACAAAAAGTTAGCATCTTCTTTATTTTGAATATAAAATGAACATAATTATGCAATTTTAGAATTATATTAATATTATTATTTTTATCATTTTTATTGTTATTATTATTACAAAATTTCTGCAAATCAACGAGTGCTAATAAAAAAATTTTGCTTGAAACTTACATAAATTTTACATAGAATTTGCATAAAACATTTACATAAATTATTTTAGCAAATTTTATGTAGAATAACAGTTGTAGATTTGAATGCACGTTATGCTAATTTTATACAATTTTTTTGAAAAATAAATATAAGGTGTTCTTGTAGATGCTATTAATAAGAGATATTAGTGATTGAATATACATTTACGATAATTAATCACGATAATTATTTCACTTCATCTGTTCACAGTATCCGACAATAATGGTTCATTCAAATTCAAACATCAAATCAAATTCAGAATCCAAATCCAAATCCCATTTTTCATCCAAAATAAAATTCCACAATTTAATCAGAAATAAGTTTCAAATCAAAAATCGCATCCAAAATGGAATGGAAATCCAAAATCAAATCCAATATTTTATTTAAAATTTTAATCTAAAATCAATTCCAAATCGAGAACCAAATTTTCATAAAAAATCCGAAACCAAAATCAAGTACCAACGCCCAAATCATATTCAAATCTAAAATTTAATCCACCGAAATCAAAAGTCAAAATGAAAATCCGAAACTTAATCTGGATCTAAAATTCAATTCAAAATTCCGAATTGCAATTTTCAATTTATTAAAAAAAATAAAATATTGCATATTGAAAATATTCTTTGGAAAAAATCATTTATAAATATGCCAAAATCACTAATTGTGGTTGTTTAGGGGCATTTTTCCCAAAACTGGCGTTAAATTAGAAGTTCCATTGGGGGCTAGGCCAGAAGCAATTTGAACCCGAAGCTGCCGTTAAATAGTAAATTTTGTCCTCAAACCTGCTGTTAAACTAGAATATGTTAATGAACATACTTATTAACCCATCAACAACCGCAACTAACAAACACCAATAACTAAGTGACCCTGAGGCAGCATTTGCTCGATAGACTTTGCTAATGTATGTTCAGATCTGCTTACTAGGTCCTTTGAGGTCTGCCACTTATCGCCCAACGTATCATTATCCTATTTTTTTGTCATCGAACTGCTGTCAAACATATATTTAATTTCATACCTTCAAAAAAATTTTGACGAATGCTTAAAATAAAAATTAAAAATATATGTTTATTAGAATTATGTTCCGTAATAAAAAAACATAAAGAAATAAAATATTGCATATGTAAAACATCTTTGGGGAACAATTATTTATAAAAATGCCTAAATCGCTAATTATAGTCGTTTAGGAACATTCTTCATAAAACTCCCGTTAAATTGGAATTTTCATTGGGGATTGTGTAAGAAACTGCCATTTGTCCCCGAAATTGCCATTAAATCGTTAATTTAGTCCCCGAAACTACCATTAAATCATAAATTTTGTCCCCGTAACTGCCGTTAAACCGTAAATTTTGTCCCGGAAACTACCGTTAAATCATAAATTTTGTCCCCGTAACTGCCGTTAAACCGTAAATTTTGTCCCCGAAACTACCGTTAAATTTTCATTTCAATGTAACGTTATAAAATAGTGTTATTATTAAAAAGATAAAAACACGCGGGCTTTATGGTGTATCAGCATGGTACACCCAGTACCGATGAAAGCTATACCTCTCGAAAGGTATAGGATTGAGTTTACGTTGGCGACACTGCAATAGAAATGTCAGCGTTCGGAAAGGATGTGTAGACAAAGAGGAAAAGTCTTGCGTCCTCTACTATAACCGCCTTGTGACAGATCAGCTAAATGGGATTCGACGCTGAGCAGTCAGACCGTACGGAAGTGTTTATTCGTCTGTCGGTACTTTATAATCTGATCAGATGTGTACGCTATACCATTGTTTTACTTTTAATAGTTTTATTTAACCTGCAATCCATAGTGTTGTTTTTTAATTGTGTTTGGCCCTTGGCCACTTTAACATTTATCAGCCCATGGCTGATACAAGTAAACATAAAAATGGGTTAACTGAAATAACATCTAAAGAGGTTAATGGTGTTCGGGACATGGATTTGGAAACAATTGCTGACTCGTCAGCTAGCATAAATACATCCAATCTGACTTGCAATGTGGAGCATGATGCTCACATTACTGTACCTACTATTAACGCCAAAGAGATTAGAATTGTCTCGAATATTCCTGTAACTGAGCACCTGTTTGACATTTTTTATACAAAACATACAGAAGCAGTTGATCCATCTGAAAAAAACGAAAAAACATCTACAAATAACACTGACATAAAAAACAATTTAACAACTTCAAGTAAGGTAACAAAAAACAACAATAAAGGTAATATACATCCATATAATAAAACAAATTTAAATCAAGGTAAATCAAATTCTAATTTTATTCAAAATAGTCAAAATATTCAAAATTCAAATCAAAATAAAAATAATAGTGCTAATGACTATCTTTATCAAGATTGCCACTTTGGGCCATTTCCTATCTATGTAAACACCAAAAATATAATTAGAGACACAAAAGGAAACAGAATAAAAGTCCACCAATCTGTTTTGGGTGACTTGTTGGAGTCGTTATACCCTGATAAAGATTTTTCGGTGAAAGTAATTGCTTTTAACAAGTTCAAAATATTGACAGATTCACGTTCTATTGCCAATGAAATTTTAACCTCTAAAGCTTTTCCAAAGAATAATTTTTCCGCCATTATTCCTAAAAACAAAATATATAAATTTGGTATTATAAGAGATATTCCGGTTGTTTATACAACTGATGAAATTAAATTTAAACTTAAAGTTGATAATGCCAAGATTGTCGAAGTTACTAGTTTAAGAGGAAAATTAAAAATGGTGATATTATTTCTTATGTCGATTCCAATACAATTATGGTAAAATTTATTTCAAATTTTTTACCGGAAAAGGTTAAATTTAAATTTTGTATCTATCCTGTCACAGAATTCACTCCATCTATTAAATTCTGTTTAAACTGTTACAAATATAACCATGTTACTAAATATTGTAGGAATAATAAAAAGTGCAAAACTTGTGGTGATAATTTTCATGAAAAATCTGAGTGTATTAATAAAGACCTTATCCAATGTATAAATTGTAAAGGTCCACATTTAGTAGGAGATTTTAATTGTCCTTTTTATATTAAAAACAAGGATGTAAATTCTTTGGCAATGAAATATCAGGTTTCTAATGCTGAGGCTTTTAAAATCTATGAAAAGAAAATCTCTATTCCATCTGAATTAGATTCTTGTATGGTACCTAATGATAATGAAAAAATGTTTCCTCAGTTAACTCACCAGAATTCGTTTTCAATTCTGGATGTCTATGTAGATCCCTCCGACAAATCATATTCGGATGTAACTAATACGTATAAGCGTAAGAGAATTACCCCTGTGAGGAAGATAAATAAGAATGTCAATGGCACTATCCCTGTAAATAATAATGTTTATTCGCAAAATTCTGTACATAATTCTATACATCATAAAAAGAAACCAAATAATAATGGTGTAGCGTACTTATACAAAAAAAATATTAATGACGGTTTCAATTTTAAAGCCAGTTCTAGTTCCTTTTCAAAGCCAATTACTGATAATCTTGTTAGCTCAGCTGATGATAAACAGGTTAATACATATAATCAAAATAAATCACCTCATTTCAGAAAAGATTTTATCAAGTATATTAATGAAATAAATGAACTCGGTTTTGCTAAGCTTAACTCAGAAGATATTAAATTAATCTCAGTTATTTTTGATAAATGGAAGGATTATTTAGACGGTTCTGTCTAATGTCATAAAGTATGGATGGTTTCCAAGTATTCCATTGGAATTGCCAAGGTTACTTTGGCAAACTTAACGATTTAACTTCTATAGCCAATAAATACGATGTCATTCTTTTATCTGAATGCAAAATTAAGATAGATAAAATTAGGTTGGTTCGTCTACCTAATTTTAATTTGTTATACGATGAGAACTCTTTAGATACAATTAACTTATTGATTTTTGTTAGAAAATGTTATATCTTTGGTTCTTTAAAGGTTCCTTATTTTAATAACATCTTAATTTCCTTAGGCCTAACTATTTTGGATTCAAATGATAATAAATTCAATATTCTTCTTTCATATCGTCAACCTAATACTATTCTTTCAGATAGAATTATTTCCTCTTATTTTGATTTTGTGGCAGATAATAATATCAGTATTATCTGTGGTGACTTTAATATCCATAACGTGGGTTGGGGTTCTGATCATAACTCACCTTATAGCGTTAATTTTTTCAGATATGTAACATCTAGTAATTTAATTATTATTAACTCCAATAATCATACACATTTACCACATAGTGGTAAAAAATCGAGCATTTTAGACCTTATGTTGATATCCATGAACTTGTATCCTTCAATCACGTTTTCAGTTTATGATAATTTAATGGGTGGCGACCATCTTCCCATTGTAGCGAGGATGGTTTCTAGTGCCCGTTTCATCCATTTTTTCTCGCACAAGTTTAATCTTAAACATATAATATGGTCCAAGTATACAGATTATTTACTGGAGAAAGAAACGCTTTATAATGATACTATTATTGACGCCAACAATTATTTGTCTTTTTACGAATCATTAATTGAGGTAATGAAAGAAGCTATAGTCTTTTTATCCATGATTCCTGAATCGTGGCGAATCAACATGACTTTTTTCATTAGTAAGCAGGAGAAGGGCAGGTACCGTCCTATAACACTTACTTCATGTCCGCTTATGTTATTTGAGAGGATATTAAATGGAAGATTAAAATATTTTTTAGAGAGTAGGTCTATATACAAGCAGGAAACTTATGGGTTCCGCTCTAACAAGTCGTGTACTCACGCATTGGTAAATTTAACCTCGATTATTTATGAGAATCTGGTCAAAAGAAGTCCGACTGGTGTCCTATTTCTGGACATCAAGTCGGCATTTGATAATGTCA
>JABFPV010000045.1:0-14631 GCA_022817185.1 Oxyscelio sp. ZL-2020 | reverse complement strand
TGTCTTGGTTTATCTTGAGAGGTTACAATTTCTTATTCCGTTCTACACTACTCAGTCGTGTGCGACAAACGAATCAGTCGTGTGTGGCAAAAGAGTCAGTGTTTAGCAATATTTTCCGTGTACTTGGCACATGCTTTCAAGTGCCGTTCTGTCATAACTTATTCACTAACTACACTTAAAACACTGAAACAGACACGATTGTGCATTGCAACAAACATCAAATCCCGTTCGTATAGCTTTCGATGAGACTGGGTGAACAAATGCACTCGATATACACGCGGTTTACTTCGTTTACTTAAGTAAAATATTTAACCACGCGTTAACTGCGTTATAACGAAGAAGCGACTGATGAGCGTTGCAGCCAGTTGCAGCAGCAACGCATATTGAGAGGGCGCCAGAGGTGGAGATACTATAATCAAGACCGAATTATATTTCTTTCTTTGTTTATGTTGAAAGTAAATATAGGAAGAAATGATCTGGAAGAAATGTCTTCGTTGTCACTCATTCATGTAACGTAGTTCACGTGTGGTCAAATATTTTACTTAATTTTATAAGCAAACGAAGTAACCCGCGTGTATATCGAGTGTATTTGTTTCATTTAATCGTGTGTGTTTTAAGTGTTCTTAGTGAATCAGTTATAAGTGAACGATACGTAAGAGAATGTGCCAAATACATGGAAAGTAAATGTTGCAAATCACTTGATGTATTCGTTTTCAAACAATACTTTATATTAATAAAAGATGCACTTACGTGAACTCAGCCCTATCCGACGAATGCTGAAAGGCGTTTCAACTATTGATCATTATGTTGTAGATGGCAGAATAGTAGTCGCTCGTCAAACATAAGGAAACATAACCTCAATTTAGATATATATAACTTAGATCGAAACATTGTGAAAATGATACATTTTTTGTGGATAAATAATTAAAAAATTAACAAATGATCGACAAATTTAATAATTAAAAATAAGTAATTAATCATAATCAAAGTGAAATAATAAATTTCAGCTAATTAAAAATTTTGATTAATTTAATAATAAATAATTAAATAGGAAAGATCTTATTCTGTAATAAAATTAATTACAAAATTATTATATAAATTATTAATAAAAAAATTAAATGTTTAAATATTTTGTTAACATTTTTTAGACATTTACTTAGTAATCTTTACTTAAAAATAATTATTATTGAATAATTATAAAATAAATAAAAAATTGAAATAACTACCTTGTACAGAAATGTCTTATAAAATTTCTTAAAATGACTCAGAAAAGCTTTTATAAACTCTTTAAAATAACTTTTAATAATTCTTGAAACCTCTTAAAATCCCTCAAAAAATGTTCTTCAAAAAATTAAAAACTCTAAATTTTTACCAATTTCATGAGAGTTTAACAGTTTTTCAAAAATTAAATAGACAGTCTGCAAACTATTAAGAAATCTTGAATTACAGACAATTTTATCTTACTACATCCCTTTACTATTTTTTACAGCTTTCAATTTAATAAGAATTTGTTTAATATATTGAAAATCTTTAAGGCGTTTTCAGAATTTTTCAGAATTATTTACAAATATCAAAATTTCAAAAGTTATGACGAAATTTGACTATTTTAGAATTATTAAATTTTATGAATAATTTTTTTTTATTATTATTTTTTTATATTATAAATATAAATATATTATAAATAATTTATAAATATTATAATAATTATAATAAAAATATAAATATTATAAATATATTATAAATAATTAAGTATAACATAATTATTAAATTATTAATAAAATTAAAGAATTTTGTTCGAGCGTGTAAAAAATTTTAGGATGTCTATTCGATTTTTTAAAAACACTTAAAATGTTATAAAATTGGTAAAATTGAGTTAAGAGTTTGTAAGAGCTTTTTCAAATATTTTAAGAGATATTTTTCCACAAGGGCTATGTTTTTTACAATTACACATAATTTTATTTCATGAAAAAACTAATTATATAATAACTAAATTACTATAATGAATAGGGAAATAATTCTTGAAAGAAATACGTAAAAACATATTTTATTTAAAACTTTATTAATATTTAACATATTTACATTTAAATAAATTTACTATTTAAGATATATGAAAGTATATAAATATAACAAATATATTACTTTAATAAAATATAAATAAGGATATACATATATTCATATGTGACACTGAAGACATTTAGGTTTTGCAAAATTTCGATATTTTTTTTTTTGTTGATTAGCTTTTTTACTATTTTCGATAGAAAGTTTAGTCATCCTTAAACGTAAATAAAAATAAATAATGTACGATAATATTTGCTGAGCATGCGTGGGACAAGAAAAATGAAAAGTGTTGGGTTGTATTGCGGATAAAACCGATTCTGTTATGTTAATACAATTTTTAAATTTTAAAAATAAATCTTCCAACTTTTTAATATTTTGATAAAGTTGTATGCTTGGATGTACAATCTCGGTTGGTTGAAGAATTTCGGTAATTCGGCTTTCAGCAGTTTGCCACAACTGAGCCAATTCTTTCTCTTTTGGAACACAAAAGAAATGTAATTTCTCAAAATTGGTCTTGTAACCGGAGCTACAGTTTAATGAAATGCAACTACTCATTTTTATTAAAATATATTCATTGCATTTCGATCCAAAACACAGATGATGAACATATGACAAACAACTGACACAATTGACAATATTAAGGTTATGTTTCGCGATGTTTGACGAGCGACTACCAATACGCCATCTTCAACATAATGGTCAATAGATGAAAACTGTTATGCATTGGCAATATAGGAGCGTTGGAGGGTTGGGGTCATATCGCCAACTGGCTCACATCGCCAACCGGCAAGATGGCGGCTAGTATCAAAATAAATTAGAAGAGTTGGCTATCCTTGCAATGGTTTTATGAACACATGAGAAATATAAATGAAAAATAATAGCCCAAAACGTGTCGGTAATTTGAGAAAAGAAATGTCATGAAAAATCGTTAGATGGCAGTAAGATGAAATTAAATGTAAGGTTCAGTTAAATTGTTAGACAGACAGATGTATTAATTGAATAAAATGATAAAAAATGATTAAACAGATATATACAAATAAAATATTAATGCAATAAATATTAACAAATAAAATGAGGCATTTATTTAAATGAAAGGACAGTCTTATAATAATGCATAATAAATTAGAAAAATAGGACGATTATTGCTGTGTAATAATGTATATTTTAATCATTTATTGTTACGTGTAACGACTTTTATGTACACCAAATCTATTTAGGTACACCGAATACGCTTATGTGCACCTACCATTTTTATGTGCACCAAATGCTTTTGTGTACACGAAAGTACAAGTTGTATATAATCAACCTTTTTATGTATACCAAATACGTGTATGTGCACCATTCATTTTAACGTGTACAAACGACTTTTATATACACTAAAAAACAATTTCCGTATAAGCAACATTCTAATGTATACCAAATCAATTTACGTGCACTAAATAGTGTTAAGTGCACCTATCATTTTAATGTGTACCAGTGACTTTTATGTACACTAAAGTACAATTGTGTACAATCAACATTCTTATGTATACCACATCTATTTTTCGTGCACCAAAGACACTTTTGTGCACCTAGCATTTTATTGTGTACCAAATACTTTTATGTACACCGAATACGCTTATGTGCATCTATCATTTAACGTGCACCAACAACTTTTACATTAAAGAACAAGCGTGTATAATCACAATATTTTAAAGTACACCGAATCTATTTACGTACACATTCGCACGAATATCATCACGTATTTATTTATGTGCACAAAAATGCTTATGTGTACTATTCTTTTAAACGTGTACGAACGACTTTTATGTACACTGAAGAATAAGTTGTGTATAATTATCATTCTTATGTGTACTATTCTATTTATGTGGACCAAATATACTTACGTGCACGAATCATTTTTACATGTACCGAATAAATTTTCGTACACCGAATACGTTTATGTGCACTATTCATTTTAACGTGTACAAACAACTTTTATGTACGCCAAATCTATTTATACGTACACCGATTACGCTTATGTGCACCAACCATTTTAATGTGCACCAAACACTTTTGTATACACAATATATAGTGTTAAGTGCACCTATCATTCTAATGTGTACTAACGACTTTTATGTACACTGTATAACAAATTTGTGTATAATTAGATTAGCATTGTTACTTGTACCATATCCATTTATTTGCACTGAAAACACTTAAGTGCACCATTAATTTTTAAATGCAGTAAAAATACGTGCATCAAATATATTGCTAGTTGCTTTGAATTATTGAATAATAATTTAAAAACTATGTTAATTTCATATTTGAATTATATATACTTCCTGATAATCAGGATTTGTACAATTTTCATCTGGATGTAGTAGAAAATATATTTTAAATTTTCTATAATATTATTAACATAGTAGTACTAATGCATTTTATGTCGATATGTCTGTTTTGCAATATTTGTATCTTATAGTTTAAAAGGTTTGTTAATTAAAATAATATCTCTACTTATTATGTATGATCAATTGTGTGTATCTAATAATAATTTAAATAATATTAATTTTATATGTGAATTACATATACTTACTATAATATATTTATTTCCAGGCATCAAACATATGTTTTTATTTTGGTACGCTAAAGTTACACAGTAAAAAAGGAATCACAGTTCGTGTAAAAGTGTTAAATTGCACGAGTTAATTTATAAATATTAACTCGATATTGCGCGTAGTTTTACATCACATTGAGTCAGTGTCTTATATACTGAGTTCTCAGTGGTCAATCTTTACTCCTACTCGTGTAAAACCTTAAATATTCACGAAGCCGTGTAAGTCAAGTGTAAAAGTGTAAGTTGATTTTTTACTGTGTAACAAATATTAAAATCCTGAATATTTATTAACGGAGTGTTCAGTCATTAATCGCACTTTATATTGTACACAACACATGTAAATGTCTTCAATAAATTTATTGATATGGAAGATGAAAAATGAATATATGCATATAGAATTGATTTTAAATGTAAATAAAATGAACCCAAAATCTGAGATATATTTTTAATAGCGTTAAATATAATAATAGTAAAGGTTGTTACTGTAGAAAATATATTTCAAATTATTATAAACTTAAGGTAAACAACAAATAATGCAATTTCATTAGCAAAAGTTATTTATAAATAATAATCATATACAAATTCGCATGCTCAATTTTAAATTACAATTCTGCTCGTCAACAATTCAACAATGAATACTAAAACATTTTTTAAGCATTGCATACAATACTTATAAATCTTTAAATAAAATAATAACATTAAATAAACCTTTGTTTATTACAATCATTTTCATACACTGAGAAATCTAAATTGCACCACTTAAATGGTAAAGCCCTATGTAGTACCGAATACTATTCAAGTTGCACCACTTGAATTTACAACTTTAAATGGTGAAATCTTACGATTTAGTTTTCTCAGTGAAGGTATTTAGCAAAAGTCTGAACATTTTTATAATAATATTCATCATACAGCACTTCTACGCAATTTATCTCTTCTTCTAAAAGATCCGTCAAAAAATCATCTTCGGCAATTAAAATAAAAGTAGCTTGTTTGATATAACAAATAACACCAATGTAACTAATGAGTTAAATACAGATAGATTGTAACACAATAAGTAATTCGTTCTACATATTATTAATCAAAACGCGTGCTTACATAATAATTAAGAAAATAAAAAATGATAAAGCGTTTGTAGATCTTGAAGATGTTGAAGATGATTTCTTATATGTGTGGCTTTCCAATCATCAAAACCAGTTTTCAGCATTTTCCAACAGCATTTCCAAATCACTGTAAATATAACAGTATATATTTCGTATTAAGACCAAAAGTGTACGTCTAATGTATTACGCAAATTAGATTTCTTATGAATATTATTGAATATATGCAATGAAAGTTTGATGAGGTAGAAAACTATTTTTAATGTCAATATAAAGTTGTAATTTAAATATGTTAAACTATCATCTGCATTACCACTTTCGACGACGTCTCGGCAAATTCTTCGACGAATCCTCGGAAACAACTTTTGATACGGACTCCGGATTTTGTTGCCCAGAATTGGAAGCAGCACCCTGCTGTATTTCCGGTGCATTGTTCGGTGTATTCAAAACAGAATTCAAAGCAGCATTTTGCTGAACTACTGGTACATTTGTCGCATTTTGCAGCACAGCATTTTGTCGAACTTCTGAGATATTCACTGAATTTTTCGGCACAATATTTGAAGCCGTATTTTGCTGAACTTCCGTTGCAAACTTCGAATTGTCTGACATAGCAGTATTTGCACCCTCATTCTGTTGAACTTTAAGAGGTGCAAACTCCGGAAAATGTGGAAACATGCTTGGATCTACAAATTATATAGCTTTGTTAACAGTATGTCGTCAGCGAGCTTTTAGTTATATATAATCTATAGATTTCAAAAAATTAGATATTGTACAATATATGGTGCCAAATATATGTCATACATATCCCATAAAAATTTATCATATGTTAATTTATAAAATTATATTTTTTTCATGGTAAAGTCTCCTAAAGTTTTCTTCCATCTTTTTCCGTGTGAAAGTTTTTCCTTATGTGTATTTCATCGTAAGTTCATGTATGTGTTTAAAAATGACATAATCTAAGAATGTTTACGATGAAACGTAGACAAATTAAGAAATATGATAATTTTTTATATTGCAAGTATCACTAGTCTTTCAATTTTTATCAATACTCATTATATGAAACCAAAGAAATTTTATCTATTTTTATCATATTATATAATTATAATAAAATCATATAATGTACATCATATATAATAAAAAGTGGCATAATTTTAATAAATGGTTACTTCAAATAATTAATTTTTACAATTACATTGTAAATTGAATAAGACGTCAACGTTTTATATAAAACCCAAATCCAAAACATAAGAATGATAAAATGAATTAGATGTAGAGAATCTGTTACCTGTGTTCGTTTCTTTATCTATCATTATTGCTTGTTGAATAGAAGTTGATTTCTCTGAGAACAATTGAATTTTTGTATTTGTGGTCTCATCCACCATCACTAGTTTAACCTAATAGTAACGAATTTGTATTATTCATCTAATTAATGAGTTTCTTAAATTAACAATCATTGAATGATACTTTACAAGTAATTGAAAAAAAAATTAATTTAATGATATTTGTCTTTCATTGAATATTTGAAATATCATTTTTTATAAAAATTACTTGGTTTTAATATATTTACAATACTAGTCCTCAATTGGCCAATCTTTTTTCAATATCCTTGTCTTGAGTACATAACCCTCACTTTAGCGTCTTTATTCTTCAGATACAAATGACCCACGTTGACCATTTAAGGGCCAGTATATTCACGGAATTTGTACGATAATATATTATAGAAAACGGGACTGGGTAAATAGAGTTCAAAAAGCTCAAGTTATAGAGTTCAAAGAGATCGAGTTATAGAGTTCATTGAACTCGAGTTCTTTGAGCTCCATTTTTGCCCAGGCTTGATTATAAAACTTATTATAATTAGTTTAATACCACTGTTCCATTCTTGACTAGTTAAGAATAACAAATTGTTAAACAATCAGAGAATAGTATATTTTGCACCAAGGGCGCCAGCGCCCGTGCTGCAAACGATGTTTTTCAGCACGCGGGCCGGGTTGAAAGTCGTTACTTTCAGCCCGAGGACCGAAAGTAATTACTTTCGGTACGAGTGACGAAGTCACGAGTGCTGAAAGTGATAACTTTCGGCACGAGTGCAGGAAGTATGACTTTCAACCCGGCCCTAGTGGTGAAAAATATATTTTCGAGAAGATTATGATTTCAATATTGAAGTACTATTTAATAATATAAATAATAATTCACACTTTTGAATATATTAATTAAATGTAAGAGTTTTGTTATATTTTTGTTGAAATCTAAAGGTTATATCAATTTTTCCTGAACTAACAAATGTCAGTTAAACTAATATTGCTTTAATTCTTTCTGAACATTAAATGAATATAAATAAAAATCTCAGTCATACAGTTCTTTGTACAGAATCACTTGCCACAGAGGATGATGATGGAAGTGCTTCGAGGGATTTCTTCACTTTCGTAACCTTCTTGCGCTGTGACAAAAATTGAAAATCCATGCCAATGAACTATATGTTTTAGATGTCTAAAGTCAAATAAAATATTAAGACCACAAAGGAAAAACAAGATAAGTCACATTTTAATATCGACTTTTTTTGCACATTTAAATTTGTAGTTCGCATCTTATGATATATGAAGAAAGAAAATAGATGAAAATGTTATTTGTTTTGTTTTCTCCTGTAGTCTTTATATATATCTTGACAGCATAACATAAAACTTAATTTAATTTTTAATGGACTAACCTTCACCGGTTCGTGGTTATGCTCTAAATGTAGACTCTTAATTTTCAATGCATTGTCTTCTTCGAGAAGTATCATCATTGCTGGACAATTAGTTTTAATTGATCTGTGAATAATGGAAAATAAATAAGCATAAAGATATTTACTGATGTGAATGGACTTTACCATTTTAGGGCAAAATATAATATTTTCCATGCCTTTATTAAAAAAAAAGTATTGTACATATCACGGGTGGAAGGAGACGAGTGCATATTTATTTATAACTATATACTTTCTTTGTCTTTTTCCATCCCCCGTTGTCACAAATTGTCCGCTGCATATGCAAGTCAAGTGAATGTTCGAATATACTAGCACAGTATTTTTCTTCATAGTAGTTGTGTGACTTTTATTGAAGATATACTGCGTAGATTCCATATATTCGTCCAATTTCTTCTCCAGCGCTGCGAGAGAGTCGTATCTGTCGCCGATTTGGAACAACGCCATCTAAATAAAAATAAAAACTTTTTATTATGATAAAAGTCAAATTAAAATTTAGTTGTTCATTAACAAAAATAAACATAACTTATTTGTTTGTGAAGACAATTGTATGTATTATTCACTAAAGACAACATCAATTACACGAAAAAATGACATGTTTGTTTACATAAAATGCCGCGTGTTGTTTACAAAAAGTATTTCAGTTCCATAGCTTAAAATACACCTTATTTATGAAACAAAATATATCACACAATTGTGTCACAATAAAACATTACGTTCATATATTTTTTTTGATAAAGAAACTTACTTTTTTATAAATACAATACAAATACAATAGAACAGAAAGAGAAATCAATAAAAAGTGTTGTTGTAAACAAAAGTTTTCATGAATTTTTTTAACGAATAGATACTAACATCAATCTACTTTTATATAACTTTATTTATTTATTGAGAGGAGACTTAACATACCTGCAGATATTAATTCCAACAAAATAACAATTAACGTTGAATTTTTTTTTGCTCGACGATCACTTCCGTGATGCTCATTTAGAAATGATTATAAGCCCGCGCGAAAGTATTTTCATTTGTGCAAAAAACGTACATACGCCACCTATAAACAACGCCATCAAATTTGAGCGGCAATTTAATTAGTGGAATCAATTATATCAATGAATTTGAAAAGAACACTTGTTGACATGTTGATCTTATAGAGATTGGCAAAATTAAATACATATCAAAAATATTTACTCATAATCTATTCGTTTATATATAATGCAGTACAGTTTAAACTTACATTTATGTAAAAATTACACAAATTTATTTGAAAGACTAGTTGCAAGAAAGAAACTCCCACCAACCACCAACCCCCAACCATCCCCATCAAGTCCTATTGTTTTCCCGTATATAATGAAACTGGCTTTGTATACGGATTGTATACAAATGAACAGTATTAAACATAATTCGCAATAAGAAATATAACAAAATTGGTATTCTGAAATTTTGTATAATGTCGAGTAAAAAAAAACAACCTGTAGTCACTTTGATTTAGAACAGCGGGTGTATCTTGGCGGATGTTTATTTCGACGAAAAGTCAAAAAGGCATTAGGTAAAAATGGCGACATGGCAGAGTAAGTTTTTGTGAAATTTGTATTGACTTTTCCCAAATGAGTATGATAAGCAGCGAAAACCTTAATTGTAATTAACAAAGGATGGACAATTGAATCTACATATATATGTATATTTTTATTATAAATTAATGCTTGCGCTCGAACACAACGACGGATAATCGTCGCAAATCCATACAAGTTTTGCAAAAGAGGACATCCAATCTAAAACATGAGAAACAAAAGAAAAAACAATGTTTTTAGTTAGTGTGTTTTCATTGTAAATCATCGTAAAATTCGGTACATCCTTTATTGAAAATATTTTAATGTTGCGAAAATGTACACCTCAACGTATTTTTTAACCCTTCACGTACGGGAGCGTCTGACGGAGCGCGACATCGTGGGCCGGCGATACTTTGACGAGCATTATTGCTTCTAAATTTGAGATTTGTAAAAGAAGGCGGACAGTTTAATGAAGTTTTGTTTAATTTTTTATTTGCTGTTATCATTTTGTAACATTTTAACATTAACAATTTTGTTACCATTTGTTTGAAATAATTAATTCGAAACAATAATATTGATGAAATCTACGAATATTTTTTTGCAAAAATATATTTTATTGCAAAATTGCATTACATTGCATTGACATTTAACAAACGTCAGTTTTAACGTTTGAGTCAATACAAATTTGAGACTTAAGTAAAATAAGAAAATAGATTATTGTCCTTTTAAACAGATAGAACATTAAGCAATGGTAAAAATAATAGTGATTATAACCTTTGAAATAGAAGTTAAATTGGCACTTTTATTATTTATGAATGTTTAGCTGTCCCTATATATCCCATCCCAGATTCATTTATAGGTATTGGTTTGACCAGTCAAACCCTATGCACGATTTAGTACTTAACTCTTCTATGTATGCGATTAATTTTGTCGAGTAACGAAAACGATAATTAATTATTTCTAATATAGGTATGCTTATTGTACACATAAAGGCTGCTCCTTTTCGGTCAGATCTGTGAACGGTGGAGACTGGGCTCCAGTTGATTGCACAGCATGTCACAATCACGCAATAAGTGACGTTGAAAATAGCATCTTGCAATTTAAGAATTCCTTAGTGAAAAAAAGTAAGGACAAAGGAAGTCAGCCGCATAAGGTGTACCAAAGTGTTGCTCAAATCCGACAGTAAGTAAAATTAGTAAATTATATCAGTTTGTGAAAATAATTCATGTTACATTTTTTCAGAAAACAGACATATATATTTGAAGACTGAAATAAGGAACTGCATGATTAATATATAAGACACAACACTTTTGTTCTCTGCTTTAAAAATACCCTTTATGAGTCTTCTACAAATGAGATTTTTTCAGATATGAAGAAGCGGTAGCATCAAACTCTTTTAAGAAAATGAAGTCTTCACTGAAACGCTGGGGAAGAGAGTATTGTGTCGACTCTTTCAACAATTTACAAGACTTCGGAGAGTATTTCAGTAATCATCCAATATGCAGTGATTACTGTACTTTACAAACAGAAAATATTCAGGTGGATGGAGAGGAAGAACCAGTCGTCGCAATTTTCAATGAAGACATCAGCCGAAATATCAAAAAAATTATTGACTTGTCGGAGATTGAACTCCATGTCGATGGAACATTCGACATAGTTCCAAGAGAATTATTTACACACGCACGTAGTAGAAGCAATCAATTCGTGACGTTTCTCTTCGCATACAATGGGCGGGTATTACATGAACTATTTAAATATAAAATGCGAAGCATCCTAATTAAAGTACCTATCTTAAAAGATCTGAAATACTCTGAAAACTATGAATATCTATAAATATCTAACTCAGATATTTTCTTCAGGCCAAACACCAACAAAAATCGATGTATGGATTCTGTGTACATTTTTATGCTAATTACACTCCAAAAAAATTTGCACTCGCCCCTGCCTTTCAAGATATTGCCATATTGCACCTCCTTTGTACTATTTTTCACTCAAAACTACACAGAATCCATAGCCCCATATTTATAGGTTACCTAAAATATATATATTTACTGAAAATACTTATGAATTGCTACAGTTTTAACAACATAATAAATTAGAACATACTGTAAAATATAATAACTTCTAACTGTTTAAGAGTTACGCGAATGTGATTGACCATATATGACGTTTTACCTTAGTAGAGTGAATATTGGATTTCAAATTCACACGAGTTCCAACCATCATTACATTAAATATGTTGCAGATAAATTTTGAAACGCTATGTTATAGTATATTATTCGCCAATGGAGCAACACTATACTAACGGAAGTTTAAACTCTGTTTCAAGACATGTGCTCACAAAAAGTCGGTGTTATGTACCTTAAATTGAGTCAACTAAACATAACTCTGTCAATGGGTCTCGAAATTTTCATACCAGCTCATAATAGTATGAAGATTTATCTGTTGCAAAAACCGTTGTAATTCATAAGTATAGTTTCTATAAGGAAAACCTGAAATACGTTAGTCAGGGAATTATTTCACTCAAAGTCCGATATTAGAACGCACTCATTAATAAAAACATTTTTTCGCATAAATAATAACAATTTTAACGTGAATATAGTTCCTTCATTTAGTTGAATATTTAAAGGTATTGAATTATTTAACAAAAAATTTTCTTAAAGTTAGATTTTATTTTGTTATCATTTGTTTATGATCTTATGCATTTATTTTACAGTACATTCCAGTTATGTCATTTTTAATGGCGCGAAAAACCACCGAACACTATATAGCAGCGTTCCAATTTTTTCAAAATAAGCTGCCACATTTGAAGGTGACTGCCGTAATGTCAGATTTTGAAGTAGCCATTGGAAATGCGGCTCGGCGAGTATTTGGCGACATTGACATTAAAAAGTGTTACTTCCATTATACGCAAGTAATAACACACATTTAGTAATCTATTATAAATAAAATCATAATAGTATTAATAGTAATCATATATTTGTAAACAAATGTTATTATACATCCCAGCAAATGTAAACCAATTAAAACAAATCAAAGTTTCACCAAATACACAATACTTTTATTTCCATAAGATATTGGTTTCAACCGATAGCTTAGTAATTGAGACACATACAAAATGCGAAATACGTAATGAAGGAAAGAGAAATTTCTAGAAATATAGTATTTCTAGTTTTATTGTCTACAATAATCCATAAAACATGCAAAACAATTAATCTCTTGCATGACGAATAAAATTAACCTGTATGCGCCTAATTTGTCACCGCATTGTGCTCCAATAAAGTAATGGGCTAAACCAATAGCTTTATTTTACTTACAGACAATATACTTTCTTTTATAAATACATTGGTTAGACTCAATTCTTTTCTTGCCCAATTTTATTGGAAATCTCCAAATCGGTTTTGACCAAATATATTTTATGCAATTTTATTGGCATTTTTTAAAATACGCAATTGATATCTACATCATTTCGTTGGCTTCAATTGGTTTGCGTTTGCTGGAATCATTAAGGCAAATAATAAGCATAGATTACTAATTAATAATATTGAATAAGAAATTAAATATTCAATTTTTAATGTAGGTGTGCAATTTCTGAAATTGTTGAATCTGGACTCCTATATATTAACTGTAACAAAAATTAAAAAGTATGTGTTATTTAATTTAAATAACACTGTTTTATTTCAACATTTTTGAAGATGCTTATTTAATAATAAAATAACAATATAAAAAATATGTTAATAATGCTATATAAGAAAAACAACATTACAGTTTGTTAGCTACGTTCTTTTCGTATATTTATTCCCTGCTAAAAAAAGTGATATGAGTTTCTCATGTGAGTTTATGACACATGAAACTTATATGAGAAATACAAATCCACCGATTTATACACATAAATAACACTTATGAAGTGAGTATTTTTTTAACATATTTCAATATTCTAATCACGTTACAACGGAATGCACACTAATTTATTGCAATTTCGAAAAAAAATGGAAAAAGAAAAATATGCATTTTTTTCAAACACCTTAAAATGTCAGGTGGGTTTCATATGTATATAGGTTTCTCATATGGGTTTCTCATATCAGTTTCTCATATGATTTTCTCATATGGGTTTCTCATATGAGTTTCTTATATGAGTTTCTCAAATGAGTTTCTTAAATGAGTTTCTCTTATGGGTTTCTCACATTGTGTAATTTTCTTCAAAATTATGCAATATCTCGCAATAAATGAGTGTGTTTTCACTTATGACTTGATTAATGTATGGAAATATGTTAAAAATACTTACTTTAACAGCATGTAAGCGAAATTTTTCTGTATAAATCGATTGATCTATCTTTTTAAAGCAGGGTTCTCATTCAACCCTTTTGAAAAATTGCAAGAGATTAAATCTTTTTCGGGTTAGCTGCTGTTAATATGTGGGAGTCGCTAGCTGTTAATATTTTAGATAAAAACATGTTTCATAATAGTACATTACGTAACATGTGCAAATATATATAAATAAATATATATATCTCGTGCAAATTTGACAATTCGGCTCCTGCTCGGGCTCGCCCCGCTCTCCCCCCCCTTAGCCACGTTCCCAACTTCACCACCGTC
>JABFPV010000044.1:0-14695 GCA_022817185.1 Oxyscelio sp. ZL-2020 | reverse complement strand
TTTTAACTTTTTTTGTGTTGAATAAATTGTATATTAATAATTGATTCTTTTTTAAACCTATGGAAAAAGTTTTCTAGTCGTACAAAATTTTCATAATAAATTCGATATAGATTATTTGCCAAAGTTTATAGGAATTTGTTCATAATATTTCTTTTAGTGTACGATAAAATTGAAACATTTTGTTGTAGCCAACATATTTTTCAAGTTAGACTCCAAACAGTTTTATGTCTATGTCTCCAATAATATTTAAGGAAATATCTACTAATTCATTTTTTCAAAAATTAGATTAAAGTTGTAAAAAACAAAACGAAATGAAATAGTTTATCAGTAAACAAGCTTGTACTTTAAAAGGACCCAAAGTTAATTAACACACCTAATAGCTTAATAAATTTATTATTATTCACATAATACGCTACACTCAAAAAACAGATAATAATCTTTCATGCAAAAATTTATTCACATTTCGGTATTTATTTATACAAATTATTTCAAAATTCAGTAAATTTAATTACGAAAATATATAAATTACCAATCTAAAAAGAATTAAACTAATAAACATAATTGTAAGGTATTAATAACTTTTATAACAAATTTGATAATTCCAAATAATTCTATTAAATGTATTAATAAGTAATTTATAAAATTAACTGTAATAAACTGTTTGTTATAAAAGCTACATTAATCAGACAAAAAAACTTTATCTGCAATATTGAAAGAGCATACAAATAATTATAAAAAAACTAACATAAATGAACATAATATCACGACTCATATATCATAATAAACAGATCATGATATGAATTGTAATTAAGTAAAATGACAGCGAATGCAATTTTTATAAACGACGTGTCTCTGAAATGTTACATATTAAATCAACTAACAGTACTTGCACGTTGAATATACCGTGAGTTTTTCTTGAAAGTAGACACTTCCCCTCCACTTCCCCTACGCTCAAGCAAGCTGTAGCACGTAAAATGGAAGGGGAAGTGTCTACTTTCAAGAAAAACTCACGGTATATAAGCAATGATTTTACATCTAGATGATAAATTCGACACAGAATTACCCAACATACTGAACCAATCAGAATACTTTGATCAAAATGAGAACGCACTTGGAAACTCTGTCCATAATCGCAATCGCCCTTGCGGCCACCAAGGATTTGCAGTCTCTGCACAATACTTATAGACGTGTTATCCTGTGTCATTCGACCGCACAGATAATTGCCCAACTGACTGACATTGCTTTGCAATGGGTAGTTCGATGCTTGCTCTCGTGTGCTCAGAGAAACTAGTGTCAATCCAGGACCCCAACTCGGTCGAAATTTGCGTCCCATTAAGATACCTATAATTATTAAACAATTGTTAAAAAGGCTTTTTGTAACACTTTGCAGTAATTTCAATTAGTGGTCAACATTAAAAATTCATTTAAATATTGTTAAAATCTGAGGTTAATTTTGATATTAAATAATTTTGATATTTTCAATCTTCTTGAAAATTTATTTAAATAAATTGATTGAATGACAAATTTGTAATTAAATAAATCCCATAATTACCTGTATCAGCGATGCATCTTGAACGCAATTTATTGATCACTGAATCTTTGAACGGAATCACCTCGGACTTGTACTTTATAATAACGGTTTTTGGTTGCGGGATAACAGGAGGTGGAAACAGTTTCGAAATACCAGTGGAAGCTCGCAAAATACCACCTTCGAACGACCTCATCCGTTCCAAATCTGCATTTGAATATGTTTGATTAAAATCGAATGTGTTAATTAGTGATTAATAATTATATATTAGTTTAAAGACAAGAAAAGTTGTATAATTTCAATAAAACTGTATGCAATTCTGTAATATAATATAAATTAATGATATTTTTATATAGAAATGAATAAATATTCGTTTTTAAGGCAGGGTGGCACAATATTTGTTTTCAGGGAGTGACATCGCCGCACACCCGAATCAACATTCTGAGTTTTTTCGGAATAGTTATTGTTTTTGTTAATATTGTGATAATATAACGGTGACAACATCAATAACAATAATAAAAAATATTAATAAAAATATATTTCATGATAATAAACTGAGAAATATCGTACCCTCGGCACTTTTCAAATAATTTTTGTCAAGTGCTGACGCATCTGTTTGCAGTTTAACGTGGTACCTCGAAGGCTTCACAGGTTTAATTGCAAGAAGACGCTCATCTTCAATGAAATCGTCCTCTTCGTCGTAAATATGATCGTCTTGCAAGAGACGTTTCATGCCACCACAAACTGTATCTATTTATGAGGGAAAAAATTCAAGATAAATTAATAAAAAATTAATAAAATTATTAAAGGTTAATAATTTTCGCATTTCTGATTTAAATTTGAACTGATAATTATTTGAGCATTTTAATTGTTTAAAAATAAATATTTTCTAATATTAGTTAGTTTATTTATAGAAAGTAAATTTAATTTTATTCTATTATAATAAATTAATTACTTAATTATTGTTATACAAAGTACAATTAAATTAAATTAATTTTAAAATTAATAACTATTTGTTATTATATTAAATTAAATTAAAAACCATAAATATTAAATTTTCATCAGATTCACAAAAACCAATAGAATTTTCCTATAAATTAAGTTTTAACTACATTAACAATTAAAAATATTTACTGTTTAGTACTACATTTTATAATTAATTAAAAAACTTTTTTATTGTTTACATAATCACGTAGCTCCGTCAAAAGCATATAACTTTGCCTCGTCTGGTCGCTACCGTGACGTAATAAATTTATTAAAAAATATAGAATTCTTACTTATCAAACCTGCATTCTTAAAGTCACAAAAAATGACCTCTTTTCACTTCGAGCACAAAATCAGTACGAGATAAAAGATGAAATGAAAATGAATGAAACAAAAACTGACCAGTGATGATGTCGTCGCCATCGGCATCGAAAAAGCTCGCCTTCATCAGCTGGAGCTTGTGACTGTCGGCGCCAATGATTCTCGCGTAAACCGACGTCGGGCTCAACGCCGACGCCTTCTCATGACCGTAATCGTCTACAAATGCAAAAGAAAAAGCGCGTCACAATAGAGAACAAGAAAAGAAAAAAACACGAATCAATATTTGACAACTCACACATTATTATCGTACATCAACTATTTTATTGTATACATAATTTGTGCTTTATAATTCATCAGTAATCACTAACAGTAATCATAATAATATCAACACACCGTTATTTCCTTACATCGAAGTTACATTGCACAGTTTGCAAATAGTAAAGTACAGTTTCGTATACTTCCTAATACAAATAATAATCAACATTTATACAGAGAAATTAAGCTAATTCTTTGATAACGAAAATGACACAGTTTCATTGGAGGTTGCCAGAAGTTGAACAAATTTTGACCCGCGATTTTGGTTAAAGGTGATACTTGCTCGGTGGTATATCAAACAGGGTCATGATGTCGATGTCTTCGTCGAGCATGCTCTGGTCGAAGTCTGCGTGCTTGGCAAATGAATTGTCGTCGAGAGGTCCGCCCAATCCGATGATTTGCTGAGGGGAAACAATAGTTATTATTATTGTTTTTATTTAAATATGAGCAAATTTTAAGATATAATATATCTATAGTATATATAAAATATATACTATATATATAGTATAATATATATGTAATTAATAATATCTAATTAATTTTATTTCAATATTTATAAATAATGAAACACTAATTAATTTATGTACAAATTAAATATGTAAAATAAACTTGTTCATTTGAAAATTTTATAAACAAATTTATAAACATAATATTGCATTTTCAGATTCAGTATAAAATTTAAAGATAAAGGAAATGTTACAAACAATGCAAAATTTATAATTGCATCAATTGAAAGATTACATCAAATGTAAACAAATTAATTCATAACCATAAAAAGTAACTATTTCGTACTCTATTGCCTACAGCCACTTTATCTTTTGTGACATATGAGACCCTTGTAAGTGACCCGGGTAAGACTTTCTGTGGAATGTTATTCGTTTTAATTTTCTTCGCCTCTGCATTGTTCGCTGCATCATTGTCTTCGTCGTCTGAATCACTCAGACCATATTTTGAAAAATGATCGACCTAAATAATTAAAAAAATGATTAGTAACCATCGTATAAACTTTAATTAATTAATTATGATTAATATAATTACTCTTAATCACTATCACTATAAAATAACAAACATTAACAAAAGAAAGTATTTAACTAAATACAGTAAAACTTATAAACAGTACTGTGTTTCTATCCTTGTTCATCCACATATGATAGAAGGACGAAAAGAGATGGAATAACAGGACTCTTCACAAGTTCTATTGTAAAATAAATATGATTAATAATAATACTATATTTTGTTTAATTATAAGTAAAAACTTGAATTCTATATATGTATATAATAATTGATATACGAGCAAAATTAAAATTTACTTTGAAAACCCAAGATCCAGTTTCTGGTCTGTACTCGAGGAAACGAGTGTCGTGCTTCTCAGAGACACGTTTTAATTTGGCCTCGTAATTCATCTCTTCGAGTCGATGAGGATCGGTAATTGGAGTGTGAAGGGATCGATCCAGCGGCCAGACGCGGTCCAAGGTCACCTGTGCTTTGCGATTCAAACCCTGATTAACTGGCGGCTTCTTATCATCGTCAGGATAAATGATGACTTCCTTGTGACGGAAGTGAACTGCAAATTAAAATCAATAAAATCAGTCACTGATCAAGAAAACCACTTTGTTTACAAATGATACATTATAAATAAATAAATAATATTTATATGAATTAAAATTTATAATTAAAACACAATTCATTGTAACGTAAACAAATTATTAATTTCTGTATTTTTGTATTTGTTTATTTTCGAAAGTCAAATTTGAAAATTTTTTAAAAGAGTCAGTTTGTACTTGTTACTCTAAATTTGTATTAATAATGAATCAATAAATAAGACAGAACGGTTAAAATTCATCAATTACCGATTTCGTCCAAGTTCAAACCGTAAACATCAAATGATTCAGGGAAGTAAACATTGCCATAACCCTTGCGACCAACGGTGAAGTGGGGAACTATGCACGTTTCGCCTCGAACGTACTCGTCAAGATCATTCAGGTCTGGGATTGTGTAATAGCCAGAGCGAGTCAATTTTACTTTAGCAGCATTGGTTACTTCTTGCGACTGGTAAACTGGAAGTGGAGTGTCCTCCAAGTCTTGGTACGTATCTGAAATGAGGAAATAAATTTGTTACCCAGTGTATAATAATAAAACCTTGTTATATAAAAAAAATATTTCACACATCTTTTCTAATGAAATTAGCCTTTTAAATCTCTACCAGATCAAATTAAAAATAATATTATAATGTTTTTTGTCTAAAATAGATACTTGTCAATGACATATTTAATATAAATTAATCAAAATGTATGCAATCACTTTTGATGGAACTTTTATATAAAAATAATCTGTTATTAATTATCAAATTTAATTCATGAGTATTTATTTTGAATTTATAACGTGCAATTGTTTATGGTATTTCTTAATGTGTATTAAATATGAAATTACCAGATTAGCGTCCGGTGAATTCCGCGACGCTTTTGTCGACATTTAATGAAGCATTAAGACTGGAGTTTGCGTTCAAAGCCGATTGAGAAGCATTCTGCTTGCCAACATTTGGTCTCAACTCAGCAACGGTATTCTCCAAATTCTCTTCTGGAATGTCCGCTCCACGGAAAGGCGATTGTTGATTTTCAATTTCATCTTTATTTTTCCTCAATGGTGCCGTTTTCAACCTGTTAGTTTAATTAATAATAAATAAGTAAATTAATATTTTTAATATTATTTGTAATTTATTTAAAATTATAATTATATATTAATACAATTATATTAAATGTTTGAAACATAAGCTGTTATGAATAAAATATTAAATAAAACTTGTAATAATATGAGTATTCATTAATAATAAATAATTAATAATTAAAATTAAATAAATATCTTATATTTAATTAATTAAACTAATAAAATTATAATTGTTTAATAATAATTACCAAGCACTGGAAGAACGTCTGTCGTAACCAGGGGCTTGTTTATCAACGTTCTCGTTTTCCTTGTTGCCGACCTCCAGACTGGAATTCTTAAAATCATCTGCAGTGTCGTGCTTCTCGCTATCATTGAGGCTTTTCATCACGTTGACGTTCTCGTCTGTGATCGACTGAGAGGTCAAATTCATTACAGATTTCGGACGCAAGACCAAGCGTTTCGCGTTGGGTCGAGGTTGAAATGCCTCACTTAAGTTTGGATTTTCTTCTTCCAGACCATCGAACAGTGATTTCTGCAAAAACGTTTTATATATTTAATAACAAGTTATACATTTTATGTTTACATAATAAAATATTAATATGTTTCATGAATAAAAATAAATTATCAACTTTCTTAACCATGAAATATATATATTTCATTATGTATACAGATATACACTTTTTTATACATAATATATAAAAATATATTTCTTCAATTAATCAATAAACAAAATAATTATTATTTAAGTTAATATGAAAACTATAAAATATATGCAAAAACATTAATTAATTATTAATTTAATTGACTAATTGGTAAGTAAGAATTTTTAATTGAACTTTAAATTCATACTCTGGACAACTGAGCAGCCGTCACTGCCTTAGGCTTCACTTTTGGAGAGCTGTTTGACGTCGAAACTTTATACTGAGGATTGCTAAGATTTTTTGCTGCTGGATTCGTTGGTTTTAGTAGTTCTTCCGTTTTTCCAGAAGCCTAAAAATGACAATATACATTAAATTGTTAGATTTTTTCTGATACCTCTACCTCTTGTAATATGAAATTTATTTTCTATTACAGCATATTTTTGTGAAGTTAAATACTTCATAAAAATATGCTGTTTTGGAATATGGTTTAATTAATTTTATAATTTATAATTACTTTATTGATATTTTTTCAGACTAACGAATATATTCCAATTATGACAATTTATATGAAACGCAGTTTAATGTTTTTATATAAATAATTGTAAAAATATTAACAATTCATCGAGTGAATTATTTATTAAATAATTACATAATTTTTTTATAATTTGACATATCTCTCTTTCATTTACATCAAATTTGATTTATGATAGGACATTTTTTACACGTTGTCATATTTATTTACTTTTGCCTTTTGCGATATTTTGCCACCTACAGGAAAAATTGCAAACTGTGCCAATTTTTAGCCATTAGCCAACTAGAAGTCGACACACCTTATATCTTACACCGTGGTATATACTTATTAGAATCATACTTACTGGAAGTAAATTTTTCAAAAGGGGTGAATCACCAAACGGTGCTGAAACAAGTGCCAAAATTTGTTGGTGAACAGGAACTGATCCGGAAGATGGCTGATTTACATTGCTGCCAAGTCTGTTAAAAATGATTGTTATTATTTATTTAATAAAAATGTCTTTACAATAATCAAAGAAACAAAAACCTCTCAAATATATAATATAAGTACTAATTAATTTAAATGGATTAATATAAAACATTTAAAACTTCTTAAGCAATTTGAAAAAAATGATAAAACAAAGTTAACAAAAGATAAAACAAACTTCGTTAATATTTAATTGTTTAAATTCGTTATTAGTATTTCTGCAATAATTTCTATTTGTTAATTTACCGATAGAAATTTACAATATTTAAATTAAATTTAAACAAAGAACAAAAAATTTAAATTACCCTCCACCCATTAAATTCATTCCTAGTGAAGGTAATGTGTTGGCGTTTGTCCCATAAGCTCCGGTTCCAAAGCCACCTGTGTTATTAAATGTAGACGCAGTTCCAGTATTATTAAAAAGACCTCCTGGTTTCTGTTGGCCAAAAAAGGAAGTGCCTCCACCCAAGAGACTTGTTCCTGTACCTAAAAAAACAAATTTCATTGTTAATAACGAGCTTTAATTAATTAAAATGAAACTAACTTTTGAATGTATTTGGAATAAAAAATAAATTTTACCAAGACCAGTGGTATTTCCCGTGGTATTTCCAAAAGAGAACCCTGGAGTAGTTCCAGTGGGTTTGAAAGCATTGTTAAAGAGCGAACCGGTGCTGGCTTGATTGGTGTTGAATCCCGTGTTGGTAGCAAAGGCTGACTGTGTGGTTGTGCCGAAAGCCGAACTGGTACCAAAACCAGTCGTGCCAGCTGGTTTGTTTTGACTGAACAAACCAGTTCCTGTGTTCGTCGCAGTTTGGAAACCAAATCTAGTTGCAGTTGTCGATGCTGGTAAACTGAAGGCTGGTTTGTTTTGATTGAAGAGTCCAATGCTTTGCTGTATTTGAAAGAAAGAGAAAGAAATAAATAATAAAAACAGTGTTTTATGTGTTTTATATTTAGAAATATGAATTATTTTTGTATATTTATAATAAGATAATATATAAATAATATGTATGATAATTATAAAATTGTAAACATAACAAACCTGCATGCCTGGTGTATTTCCAAACACCTTGAAACCTGTGTTATTCATATTCCCAAAACCGGTTGTCCCTGCTGCTTGACTGGTATCAGGATTTGAAAACAGTGGTGCTGTGGTTGCTACAATTTTAATTTTTTTTGAGTCATTATTATTTTTATAACTTTTATAAATTTATTATTAATTCATATACGTTATGATATTGTTGTTATTATTATTATTACGTTTTTGAACACTATTTAAATAAATTTACAATTACATAATTTGTTAATTAAATGAAATACGTTTCCAAACTTATAAAGACTTTTTTTGATTCGACATGTTTTTATTGGATCAATAGTGATTGTTTTGGTAACAAGTTCAAAACAGTCAACATCTTCAAAAAAGTTGGAGATGTTGAATGTTTAAGAAACACAAAATAAATTATATAAGAAATTAATTCAAACGAAATCAAAAGTCACCATGTTATAGAGAAGACTCGATGTAAATTGATCGACTGTTTCATTTTTTTGACTGCTAAACAAAAATAGAACCAGGAGTTTTTACATAATAACTGAAAAGAGAGTTTATTTACATAATACAATAAAAACATAATTTGTCTCTGGCCAACTGTTCACGTTAATTTTTTTATGATTCTTGTAAATTCTTGTAATATGTGGTCGTGTATTATCTATAGGTAGATATATTAATTAGATTAGTGATAATCTTTTTTATATCTGATTAGACTTCAATAAGTTACTTTTCATACGTTTTTTAAACAGAATTAATTTGGATTTAATAAATCTTTTAAGTTTAATAGATTTCATAATAATAATAATAATAAAAATTTTGTAAATTATTTCCCTTACTTCCAAATGGTTTGTTTGCCTGAGAATTATTTCCAAATAAACTGCTGGTTGTAGTGGTATTGAATGCAAATGCACTGGTAGTTGTGGTTGGTTGCCCAAAACCAGTAATTGGTTTTGAAAAAAGTCCAGTGGTTCCCGACTGACTGGTTGTACCAAATCCAGTACCAATTGTACCAAAACCTACAATATTTTCATAATTATAAATATAATATATATTTGCATTATATTAATTAGTTAATTACTAAAATTAAAATTTTTTAATGTTTTCCCAAAATAAAAATCAAGTTTATAACATGTAAATAAAAAATAGTAAATTTCCACCATAGGATATATTGTACTATTGTTCAAATAAGGATGCAGTGTACAGTGAAGAAAAGTAGTATTTTCTTCCCTGACTAAAACTTTTAAGTAAAGTAAAAACGTTGCTGTGCAAAATTACAGAAAGAAGTATTTTTCTTATTTATAAAACTTTTCTAATAATGCCATTTTTCAATTTATAATGAAATGGTAACTTTACATTCTTTTTACATAATGTTTTTTATTTTATTTTTATTTATTGTTATTCTTAGTTTATCTCTATACATTATTAATTATACGATATTTGCAATCAACTTGAAACTGTATTAAAACTTGATTTAAAAAATACCTGTAGATGGAGCTGCACCAGCTGTAGGTTGGCCAAAAGGTGTTGGCTGGGCGGTGGTGCCAAAAATACCAGCTTGACCTATGTTCAAAATTACATAGTTTACATATTATTGACATAACTTATTTTATAATACTCACATTTCACACAGTTTTATATTATAGAATGACACGAAGGTATAGAACGTGTTCAAAAAAATGGATGGCTAAATGTATATAACAAAAATAACCGCTAGGTGGCACTGGTAGTACCAGCTGAGTCATACAAATTATATTATATGAGGGAAATTAACCTCGTTTTATAAAAGCGTAAATATGTTGTTGAAAAGTGAGACAAACATACAAAACCAAACAAACAGTGCTAATATTAATAAAAAATTATTGTTATTCTAATAGAATAGTACACTTATAATAGTTTTTATATTATCCATTAATGTATTTTTATTAGAAATTGTTTCCATGAATGTAAACCGTATAAAAGTGAATAAATTAATAATCGTAATTTTTAGAATATCATAGAATTTATAAACAACAAATAATTAATTATATGTTAGGAATAACATAATTAAATTTATTAAAAACAAACAAGTAAATTTCATATTTGGGACAATGAATAGAATATTTAAAGATATCCTTAGGATATCCTGAGAATATTCTGTGCTATTAAGGTAACTATATATGTATAATTATATAATCGTGACGTATTACATTTATTAGTTTATTACACATAAAACATTCGTTCATAAATAATTTTAACGGCTTGTCAATTTGTATAAACAACAAAAATACCCACTACCGTCAGTCATGTTTTTAATATGGCTACATACATTTATATCACAAAAATAATATCACATATGGAAAACATCAAATATTAAAAATATCACAAAGATATGAGAAAAATCATACATTTATTATATGCTTTATTATATTTATATCATACATAAATTATATATTTATAATCAATGATATGAGAAATTTGTACGTATATAATGAATTTCATTGTCTTCGCTTTTTTCTAGAAACCGCAAAGAAAATGGAGGAGATATCGTTCACGCAATGATAAAATTCTCTGTTCATTGGCAGATTACAACATGAAAAATGTTTTTGAATACCTGCGTAGTTTATGCAGTAATCTTATCATACGCATATAATTTATTTTCGTCTTATATATTTAATATTCTTCGTTCGTGTTTATGTTTATTGTGATCATACTTATTTAGAAGACTTCTTTTGTATTTATATTTAATTTCGTCATATTCTTGTCATTTTTCTTTATTATTACTCATTTGTATTTATATTTCATCTATTTTTTATAATAAATGTATTACCCTTCCAGTATTATTTATGCTTTTAATTTATTGATTTTTCTCCTATCTTTGTGATACATTTTCCATATGATGTTTTTGTGATATTTGTCATATGTGATATTTTTTTCTGTGATATTTCAAGATGTGATATAAATGAAACTCCCAATAACTTTTCATCGAACTGAGTATACCTGCTGATGGACCCTTTCTTCCAGCATTATAATCTTCTAGTCGCAGCTCCTCCAGTGATTTGGATTCATATTCTTTCATACAGGTGATACAATGATGTCGTGTTGAAATGGTCTGTGTGACAGAATTTTTTATCACAGTGTCAGTTCCTGTTACTGGACTGAACTTCATCATTGTGCCTGTCATTCCTGCTGCATTGTTTGTGGTACCAAATCCTAAAAAATATACATTTCAATTAAACATCTTTAAATGTTTTAAAGTTTCATTTCTTAATTAATTAATCAAAAAAAAAATTATGCATTAATATTAAATAAATTTGCATAAAAATAAAAATATTAAAACCAGTATTCATTACAAAAAACACATTAAAAAACTCTGTAAACAGTACCTCCAGTAGTGCCGAAAAGACCGGTAGTTCCGGCTGTACTGGGTTGTCCAAATGGGGTGGTTTGTTGATTAGTTTGAAGTGTTTGACCAAAGAGGCCAGTACCGGTAGTGGCATAAGGCATTGTAAAAGTGTTCGGTTTGCTGGTCTGCCCGAACACTGAATTGTTCTGATTTGCACCAAATGGATTCGCAGTGGCATTTTGTTGAGTCCCGAATAGATTAGCATTGGTGTTCGTATTGCCGAAAGCTGTAATAAATAATTCAAACAGATTTAATGGTGTTTAATATAAAGTTATTCAAAATCACTTTTAATAAATAAATATAACTTGATATAAATATAAATATGTCAATTAATTAATTATATATAGATAAATACATTTATTTACTTTATATAACATATAATATTTAATTTTGTATTTTATATACCTCCAAAAGAAGATTGAGTTGTGGCTGGCTGGCCAAATCCTGGCGTTGCTGCAGTACTTGCAAACAAACCACCCGTTGTTGGTCCAGCTGGCTTAGAGCTGAACAATGTAGTAGTATTACCAAAAACTGGTGTGGCTCCGGTTCCAAAACTAGTTGTTGCTATTGGTTTGCCAAATGCAGATTGGCCAAAAGGGCTGCTTTGTGTTGCTGCATTAAAACCTTTAAAATATATTTTATATATTAAATTTGTGTTTAATTACAAATAATAATAAGATACTAAATTTAATCAAAGAAGTGATTATTTTGAACATTAAAAAATGAAATTTATATATAATGTATATGTTGTATATACACACGTATGCTTCCACACATATACACAAGATATTAATATAATAAATTGAATAAATAAATGATAAATAAATAATCTGTGTTTATAAAATGAAATCAAAGTTAATTTTAAATTATATTAATTAAATATAAATCATTGTTATATTAATTTTAAATATAGTTTAAATTAATTGTTAAGTTATATTCAATTCATATTTAATGTTATTAGAATATTGATGAAAATTGTTTAATGTTTGCTCCAAAAATATATTTTTAATAATATCATTAGTTTCCAAATTAGTATTTGTCGATAAGAAATTACCATAAGTGGAATTACAATTCCAAATCCAATCAAAATCAAATGAAACTTTAAATAACTTATAATATCCATATGTGACAACACTATACTATATTGGGGAGTTAATATAGTATGATGTATTCCTGTACTATATTATAAACATTGTATTATAAACAAAATATAAAACAGTGTATATTATAAACGGTGTATTATATTATAATACGGCATTATAAAACTTTGAAGGTTAGTATATATTATTTTAAAAGTAGTAGTACATATGAAAATTAATGTATTTTATATATAATATTAAATAATATTTTATTTGTATTATTACAAAGTACATACAATTATAACAATTATAAATATAGAAAAACTTTGCTATATATAAAATACTTCACAACATATATAAAATAAGGTAGTATTTTATATATATAAATACATGTAAATATATATTTTAATATTTATATTATAATTCATTCATATATATATGTATGTATATTTCTTAAACTTTAATTTATACATGTTAATCATGTTCATTACAGAAATTGTATTATATTCATTATAACCAATTATAGATACAAAAAACTGAAAATATAAGTTATATAAATTATAAAATATTACTTGAAATAACATCTGGAAAACAAAATCTAATGTTTTTATATATCATTAACTTTTAAAAGTTTAATGAAAATAATATTAATTTAATATCAACATTTTAAACTTCATGTACATGAAATAACCTGATAATCTACACTTTTATGATAATCAATAGTAAATCAATAATAAATAAAAACCATAATGATATAATAAAATTAGTAAACAATTTATTAAGTGTATTAATATTTTTTTGTTATAAATAATAAATTTATTATTTATCATAAAATGTGATGGTATTTGTAGAATTTCTTATATAATACCACTTTTATATAAGGACAAATTAAATAAAAAAAGATTAATTATATACAATTTGATAATTAAAATCTCTCCAGCGAATATATTTAATTATAGGTTACTATATTTATAATTATGTCATTTACAACTTTATATAATAGTTAGCATAACGAATTTACTTTTAGAATTTAACGTCTATAATAATTTTGCTGACTAATTGCAACATATGCTGCAAGCAGAATAATTATATATATATACACATATATCAATATTTTCCTTTTGCAAAATATACAATTATTATTTATATTCATAAATAATTTGATACTTTCATTATATACAAATTTCAAAACTCTTAGAAATATAGCAAAACAAAAATAAAATATTTAAAAACCAATTTCATATTAATAAAGTGACTCACTTTTATAAATTAGATTTTAAAAGTTAAATTTAGAATTTCTGTTTTTTAACCATGTCATAACTACAATAACAAATAGTTTACCTGAAAGATAATTAATAAACTAAAAGTAAACTCATAAAAGTGATTTGTTCAAATTTATGGTAATTTTATATCACAAAAAACTTGTTTCTACAAGTATGTTATTGACATGTAATTTTGTAAACTTTGCTTTGTTTTCTGCATTTTATATCAACCTATACTATATTGGCGTATTCAAGCACCAACAACTTTTTCTATTAATAAAGGACAGAGAATTTGGTCCACATAAGTGCATCCTTTATTAATAGAAAAAGTTGTTGGTGCTTGAATACGCCATATATAATACTCATAACTTACCAAAAGATGTGTTCCCTGTTTGGGTAAACATCGTGTGTTGCTATTCTTCAACTGTGCTCTTATCCTTCTTTTCTACTCAATTCTAAAAAAGATACAAAAAT
>JABFPV010000043.1:0-14931 GCA_022817185.1 Oxyscelio sp. ZL-2020 | reverse complement strand
CTCGACACTCGCGCAAACTCGACACTCGCGAAGACTCGACACAACTCGACACTCGCGAAGACTCGACACAACTCGACACTCGCGCAAACTCGACACCCGCGAAAACTCGACACAACTCGACACTCGCGAAAACTCGACACAACTCGACACTCGCGAAGACTCGACACAACTCGACAATCGCGAAGACTCGACACAACTCGACACTCGCGCCAACTCGACACCCGCGCAAACTCGACACCCGCGCAAACTCAACACCCGCGCAAACTCGATACTCGCGGATGCTCGACACAACTGAAGAGTCAGCTGACCAGCTCGCTCCGGGCATCGCGCGATATGATTTGTCATTATTTGTCATCATTGCGCATTTGGTTTTTCGTCGTCAAGAATGGCAAGTTCCCACAAGTTTGTTTGTTGTATGTCTAGTGATGTAACCTGTTCATTTTACCTTATTGAGAATATGTATGACAGAATGTGGATCTCGGCTTGTATGCAGTCAGATAAGTTTCTTGTACAACATTTGTTATTACTTTTGTTTGTGATAAAGAACATTATGTTTCGTAGTTAATTTTGTTCTGCTTATTGTTTCAGAAATCGGGTCATCGTCACAATTTATTCATATCGGGAAAAGCGCAACTGACTATATAAAAATATAGTAAGTATTCATAATTTTAATCTACTCCAAATTTCGTTAAATATTAAAACATTGAAGGCAATCTTTCTCTATATGAAAGATTGTCGGTCTTATTCTACACTACTCAGTATTGTGCAAAAACTGATCAGTCGTGTGTGACAAACGACTCAGTGGTTTTTTCTTCTCTCCGTGTATTGAATCAATAAAATATTGTAAAAACACATATGTCAAACATATCTTTTATATGTGTTTTAAAATAGTAATTAACATTTCATTCCATTTGACTTATTTACGCTATGACATTCTAATTAATCATATATTTTTATATATTTTTAATAGAATTTTAAAAAAGTACTCCAGCACAAGAGAAAGTTAAGCAATAAAAAAGTTTTAAGTAACACACTATACAAGTCGTGACTAGTTCGTCGCGGATGAAGTTACACCGCGAAGGTCCACACTGCGCTCGCTACCCACTTGCAGCGGGGCACGAAAAGGGCTGCCATTCAACCCATAATACCGGGACCAGTTTTTTTTGTGAAATGTTACAAATTGTGTGAGGAATATTATGCAAAAAGAAAAAAGTCTGTATCGCATTGCTAAGTTGAAAACATTTCAATTTGTTTATAAAAATTGAGGTTTTTATAAACAATTTATTGCAATAAAAAAATAAACATCGTAATTTAAAAGTTCATTTATTTGTAGATATAGATCAGCGATTCTTGGCTTTCTTGGATCAAAATATATCAATTAACAAAAGAAATTGATAAAATATTAAATTATTTATAACTTTTGTATAAATTAAAATTTCAGAAAAAATGTTTGTCTAATATTTATCTTCTAAAAGGCAATAATTATACAAATTTCTAATAAAATCTGATAACTCGATGAAAATCGATTGTACACTTCAGGAATTCTTACTCTATATTATACATTTGAAACATTGTGAGATTACGCTTTATGAAGTATATAACTTCTATTCTGTAGTAACGAATTTTTGGAAATAACCATGTTAATACCGTTTAAAATTACATATTATATCTGTGATCTGTAAATGTCAAGTAAATGGTGTGCTAAATACGTAACTCAAATTTTAATAACTTTGGAGCAATTAAACCATCAATGTCATCTATATAGATAGATGAAGACGATCGATTTGTAGATCATTACTAAGTTTTTCACATTATAGTAATGGGATTGTTCGCTGTGTAAAAAGTATTAAAACGCTGAATGTCAAAGATTATTACTCATCTCAAACCTCGAGTAGGAATTTTTAAATTTAATAGTCTTTTCATAAATAAGAACATCTGAACTTGTTTTGATAATGGTTCGATAGACATTTCAAATCAATTAGTTTTCTCAAGGATTCTAGTGTCGGTATGTTTATATGAGACTGCAATAAGGGTAAAATTTTGGTTGATAAATGGATCTGGTAAGTTTAGCCTCGGTGCTACTATTCTATTAAATTTGTGTTGCACTGTTTCAAGTCGCTCTATGGCATTTTGTGTATAAGGAGACCATACAGTCGATGCGTGTAATAAAATAGGTTTAACTACTAGAATATATAACGTTTTGATAGTTATTGACGATTTAAGTTCATAGCACATTCTCCTAATAAAACCCAGCAATTGGGTCGCTTAATTAACCCTTCTTCGGCCGGGTCGTTTTTTTTTTCATTAGAAAATCAATGTTTTTTGAAACTTAACACATCATTTCTCAGGTAATTATAAACTAAATTATTTGAAATTTTCAAGGAACACGCATTGAACTATGATGAAACTGGTATTCTAATTCAAATTAATCCCGAGGCAAAATTTTATATGTTCCATTTGGGCTCCTATGCAGTATTTCAATGTTATTTTCTCGTAAAAATGTTCTGCCTATTCTCATTTAGTCCTCAACCAGAAAAATTTACAAAATTAAAAATCTCCTTATGACCTACTAAAACCTCAATTAACTTCCTAAATGTCTCGAATGTGCTCAAATTCGTAGATTATTTAGTCCTCCAATCTTGAAAAATTTCTAATTCTATCACAAAGATATTCTATCATAAAGTTATTTATTTTAAAAATATATATAATTTTGAAAAATATTAATTAAACATATAAATTATTTTTTGTCTTTCTTATAAGTTATCTGTGGGAGGTAATGTTGAAAATATAATAACTGAAATCGTCAATGAAATCGTCAAGCGTAAAGGTTCATGGAGCACTTTTTGAGAGCGTTTAATATATGCTTAATATATGCTCCTGAATGTAAAAATGCCTCAAAAAACTTCAAAATTTAGATGAGAAAATTTTGCCTCGGGAATATAAATTGTAAACATTTAATAATAATTAATAACAAATTAGTGCGTGCAACTTAACGTTTTTTCTGTTATTTGCCGATGAAAAGTGTGTTACAAATTTTGTCGTACGAAAGAGTCAGTGAGAAAGTTGTTCGTCTATATGTCAGGAAGTTTTTTGGAAAATTGTAAGTCTCGTTGTAACGCATCACAGCGAACAGTACGGCGCTGCGTGAACTTGGAATGTTTAAACATAAGTTGCACACAATAATGAACTAATAAATTACGCATATTTTGTCTCGTGGAATTTCGAAATGACTTTTTATAGTTATGATTTTAATAACATCAAATTTTGAATTCATAAATAATTAAAATTAATAAATTTTAGTGGTGCGTTACAACGGCCAAATGCATTTTATTGAAAAATGAATAACTTACAATTTTCAATAGAATGACTTGAAATTTTCCAAAAAACTTCCTCAAATATAGACGAACAACTTTCTCACTGACACTTTTTCGTACGACAGAATTTGTAACACGCTTTTCATCGGCAAATAACAGAAAATGCGTTAAGATGCACGCACTCATTTGTTATTAATTATTATTAAATGTTTACAATTTATATTAATTTAAATTAGAATACCAGTTTCATCATAGTTTAATGCGTGTTCCTTGAAAATTTCAAATAATTTAGTTTATAATTAGCTGAGAAATGATGTGTTAAGTTTCAAAAAACATTGATTTTCTAATGAAAAAAAATTTTAGTTTGTATTTTTTATCTTTGAAAATAACAATCGTACAAAAAAACTTTTTTACAAAAAATGGTTGTCTACAGAAGGTTTCTACGTATATATTTTTTATTTTTCATTTGAATGAGTTTTTATAATTTTTCATATTCCCACTATATCGAACATAGCGTTGAGGTCTTCCGAACGCTCTGCGGGTTTTAACATCCAGCTACTCAATTAAAAAAAATAGAATTGTACATATTCATTTGTTATATTAGTAAATAACAGTTATTATTAACATTTAATTCTTATTGAATATCAGTTAATTCAATCGCTAAGAAAAATCTATTTAATGAAAATTGAAAGAAATATATTGTTGTATTCTAGTTCATCTCGCGTGACGGGCTCGACGTCACTTTCAATGTCTACTTTATCACTCAATAAGCTATTTTCGGATCTGTCAACTATTTGGAAGCATGCACTATCAATCATCTTCCCGGGTTTTACTTCAACGGCTCGTTGTTTATAATTCACGAGTGGAAGGACAACTTCCGACTTTCCAATCGCGACCTCTATGTACTGAATTGAGTTCGGGGGAATCAAAACCTCATTCTTCGCGGAAGCTGGTAGTTTAACGCAATCTGGAGCGGCAATCTCAGGGAAAATTTCGAACGGAAACCCTTCGCGTTCGCGAAACACGAACTTATTATCGCATTTGATAAGCACAATGTCATTTCTCTCTGTAAACGTCCGACCGATTATAGCGTCGTAACTTTGAGCGTCGTCCGGAACGATCAGAAATGTACATGGCCTCGGTTCTAACGCGTCAACGATTATCGACTCTTCCACTATTCCCCTTGAAATTGTCACGTTATTTTTAGACCCAAAGCCTGTAAGAGGCGTAATTCTATAAACTCCGCGTAAATGCCACGTTTCCACGAGTGATTCCCGTATTGTACAAACCGAACTCCCCAAATCTACAAAGGCTAATATCTCATTTCCTTTTATACTAACGTTTTTAATGTATTTCTCAACGCTTGTTTTCTGAATCGGGCAATGTAGTGTGTTCACGTTCCCTGAATTCGGACAATTTCGCGATATATGTCCTGGCAATTTACAAGCATAACAAAAATACTCTTGTTTCGGCGCATTACAATTATTAGAAAGGTGACCTGGTTTATTACAATTATAACAATTTTTATGACTCATCTTTTTGTTCGACGGCTCTGCAACGTTAGCGTCCTTCGACTCCTTCTTGATCCTCTGGTGATAGGTTGTATTGGCGTGGCCACTCTGCGTCGACGGCTGTATTGACGATGACTGCAATGACGATGACTGCGACGATGTCTGTCCTGTCGATGGCCCTCTACTCTCGGCCTTTCGACCAAAAACCAGTCGTCTCTCTTCCTCGTTCTTTTCGTACTCTCGTAGTCCTCTAAAGACGTGGTCCAGATCTACAAACGTTTTGGCTAATAGATAGTCCGCCATTTGTTTGGATCGGATTCCTCTGGCCAGCTGCTTCCTCGTTTCCGAATCATGTAGGCCCAGTCTCTTGCATAATTTCACCTTATGATGGAAATAATCTGAGATTGTTTCGTTTGGACGCTGCACGCGAGTCATCATTTCGCGCCACTGGTCCGTGAGACTCCTATCGTATAAAAACGTGTTCTGGAATGCAGTTCGAAACGTGTCCCAGTTAATTATTATCTCAGTTCTTGCTTCATACCAATCTTTGGCACTTCCTGTCAAATGCATCCTGGCTGCTTCGAAGGCCGTTATCTGCGACCAATGGTGAAGCTCTACCGAAGTCTGTAACCTCTCAATCCAGGCTCTGGCTGCTTCTGGTGTCTCAGTACCGGAAAAGTTTGGTATCGTACTAAATACATCGGGCGTAATATTAATGGGCTGTAATCCTTGGTTTCTCTGCAGCATCTCTAACATGACTTGGTTCTGCTGTAACAAAACACCAATGATCTGTCCAGGGTCACGTGGGATGTCTCGGTTATTCTGCTCATCTTGGTTAACTTGGTTATCCTGGCGGTCATGCTGATCTCCCTCAGCTTCACCAGCATTCACAGGTACATTCATTATTCTCTGATAGAACTCTTCGAACTCGTTATAATCTACCATGAGATGTATCGGCTCACTCAAACCACGGCACTCAACTCCAAGATGTCGTGTGCTCAATTTCACTTCGTTCGGTCACTTCCGTCTTCTCGCTTACGTCACTCCTCAAAATTTCGAACGAGACTCTGTGATTGGGCGTCGCGTATCATGTGACTCAACCGTTTCTTCCTCGTTAATGACGTCACTACTCGAAGGTCTCGCGGCCGCTCTCTGATTCGGCGCTGCGTATCACGTGACTCGCTCACTTCCTTCTTGTCGATGACGTCACTATGCGGGAGCCGCGTCTCAATATGGCGGTGCCAACTCACGCTTGCCTCGACTCGTTTACTCGTGGACAACTCTGCTCCACGCACCTCGTCGTGCTGACTCGGGGTCGCGCGTCGTTCTCTACGACGTGGACACGCTTTTTAGTCCGACAGAGCTCGTTCCCGCGAACTATTCCTCACTCTCCGCGTACCGGCGTCTCGTTCCGATCGCGACTCACGTTTTCCTCGATTACTCACGTACGAGCTAGCGGAAACGCTCTCTCTCGGGCGATTCGTTGAGCTTATCCTTGAGCCTGTCGTTTGGGCATAACTTTTGGGTTAATCCCACTCCTGATCTGTTGTATTCTAGCTCACGGGTGTCTCTTATGTCAGGATAATGTTCGCGTTGGAAATAAAAGCACACTGAGTACAATTTAACAAGGTTTATTAGTATATTAATTTGGCGTACAAGGGCTCGGACGAATCTCGCGCTCTGTATCTCGCGTTCCGCGCTCGACTGTACTCGGCGGTTGCTCAGACTCGACTCTCCGGTAGATGGCTCAGTCGCGCGCTTGACCAGCCTTTTGCGCGGGGATTACGATTTAAAATACAACAGTCGGCCATCCGACTCTTTATTCGTCCTCGAATATCCGTATATCATTTACACACAGCTCATTACAAAAGAAAGGACTTATTACAAAAGAAAATATCAAGCTAAGAAACAAAATCATACGTGAGACGATATTCCCAGACGGTCTGGTTTTTTTGACACTCTACGGCTCGATCTATGACTCGGTTGATCGCTGGGTTTAACAATTTCCTGGTGTGGGCTTTCGTTATCTCCGCCCCCATCTAAAGCCTCACTCGTATCGCTCTCGTGCTCGGAATCTGACTCTAGACATACATCATCATACTCGTTCGCGCTAGATCCTCGCCACAGCCTGATATCAGACACGTGCACTGTTGTACAAGACTTATTACTTCGCTGTTGACCTAGGCGTACTAGACGGTAAGTATCATTACATAATACATCAATTATGACCATCGGTCCTTTATATTTACATTGGAGCTTAGTCGACGTCCCTGTCGCAGTTGGGCTCCTGGTTATAAAAACAATATCACCTACCTCATATTTAACATTTTTGGCGCGGTTATTATCATACAGTTTCTTGTAGTTATTTTGTCGATTGGCGATGTTCCCTGAGATTTTCGCGTGTATCTCAAGAGGGCTCTCGTAGCTCTCGTCGTTCGTTATAATATCTCTAACTGACCCTTCCCCAAAACTAGGAACGTAGCCATATAAACTCTCGAATGGGCACTTGCCTGTAGTCTTTGATACCATACAATTCATGTCTCGCTCAACCTTTAACAATTTGTTATCCCATTTTTTCTCGTCTGACGACTCTACAGATGTGCGCAGCATTGGCAACAGTGTGCGATTCACTCTCTCTACTTGCCCGTTGGCTTGCGGGTGACGGCTCGAATTAAGGGTGTGCTTTATCCCGTGAAGTTTTACAAATTCCTGAAAGCTGTGCGCGGTGTACGCAGTACCGCGGTCGGATATAATCCGGTAAGGCGCACCAAATCTATTTACCAATTTCTCTAGCTTAGCCACAGTAGTTCGCGCATCCGTTGACCTAACTGGCTCGAGAATGACATACTTGGTCAAATTGTCTATGATAACGAAAATATATTTATTCTTCTTGTTCGTCTCTGGAAAAGGGCCTAGGTGATCCACGTTCACCGTATGAAAGGGTCTCTTTCCAGGAGGAACAGGATGTAACTCCCCGGCGGGTTTTCCCGACCGACTCTTATTCAAGATACAATTTAAACAATTCCTTATGTGGAACTTCGCGTATTGTCTCAGTTTCGGAAAGTAGTAATTGCGCTGAATTAATTCTACAGTCCTGTCTAACCCAGGGTGACTCATACAGTCATGGAACCTCACTAACAATGACTTTCTCATTTTAACAGGTACTACAAACAATTTCTTTTCTCGCGTCGCGTTGCGCACAATTCGATACAATACCTCATTCTCGATTCGATATAAATCTCTCAATTCTCTACGAACGGCTCTGTCTCGTTTGGACTCATTCTCGTTAAGTGTCGGATCTATAACTTTATTCAATTTATCGATTATCTCGCACAATTCGGGGTCGCTGCGTTGAAAGACAAGTACTTCGTCTTCGGCGGTACAGATCTCCATGATCTCAGGAGCTACTTCTCTCGGCTCGGAAATAGGCTCTCGCGACAAGGCGTCTACGTGTCGCATCTTGTCTCCGGGCCGGTGTTTGACAACGAAGTCGTACTCGGCTATAACTCCTAACCATCTCACAATTTGCGGCTGCTTGGTTCGCACGGCGTTTACATTAATGAGAGCTTGACAATCTGTAAACAAGACGAAAGGATTAGACACGAGAAACTGCCTCAATCGTGTGACCGCCCACACGATCGCCATCAGCTCCAACTTGCTGGAGTGGTAATTCGCTTCAGTTTCGGACGTCTTTCGACTGATCGCGTAAACTAGCCTCATACCCTTGTCATCACCTTGTAGCAGCATCGCGCCCAATCCCACCGAACTTGCGTCCGTATGTAGCTCTATTTTCGCGGAATCAGGATTAAATATCGCTAGCACCGGTTCGCTCGCTAACATGGTTTTCAATTTCTCGAAGCTTTCGCGCTCTGCGTCGCCCCAGCTAAATTTAACCTCGTGATGTGGCTTGGCACTCGTTTTGACGGTAGCAATCGTCTTAGCAATCCTGTGAAGGGGTGCTGCTATTACCGCGTACATGGGGATATATCTACGGAAAAATCCGCTCATGCCAAGAAATCTCCGTACCTCAAACGGGTTTCTCGGTTCTGGGTACTCTATAATAGCGCGTACCTTCTCTGGGTTCGGCTCCAACTCGCCATTACCAACTAAGTGGCCTAGGAAATTTACTGTTCTCATCCCGAACTTACATTTACTCAAATTCAACGTTAGTCCCCCCCTTCTCAAGGCTTGCAATACGATTACCAGTCTCTCTAACAACTCAGTCCATGTTTCTCCAAATACTAAAGTGTCATCGAAAAAGTTAAACGCTATTCTTTTGTCGACATGGTTCAAAACCTTACGCATCAGTTTCGCAAAATAATACGGCGCGTTCATCAAGCCAAAATTCGTTCGCTCAAACTCACCGGTGTGGTCTTGCGTAATAAACGCGGTGTATTTCTTACATTCTTCTTTTAGTGGGATTTGGTGGAATCCGCTCGCTAGGTCAAGAACAATGAACCTTTTTGCGTTTCTCAAATACTCTAGGGCGTCGTCGAAATCGGGCATAGGGAATGAGACCCTCTCGGTTTGCGCGTTGAGCCTCCGGTAATCAACAACCATACGTCCCGTCCCGTCCCTTTTCCTGACTAGAAATGCGGGGCTGGCGTACTCGGACTCCGTTTCTCTAACAATTCCCGCCCTTTTATAATCTCGTATAATTTTATCTAAATCATCTCGGTCTCTAGGCGTCATCCTATACGGCTTCGATTGAATAGGACTCGACTCGGGTTTGACTCTAATATTCATCTCTATCTCTTTAGTAAGACCTAACTCGTTTACATTCTTTGCAATACAATCCCTATACGAATTAAGCACGCATACTAAATCATCAACCTCTTTCTCGGTAAGGTCATTCGCGAATTCTAGTTCATCTCGCGTGACGGGCTCGACGTCACTTTCAATGTCTACTTTATCACTCAATAAGCTATTTTCGGATCTGTCAACTATTTGGAAGCATGCACTATCAATCATCTTCCCGGGTTTTACTTCAACGGCTCGTTGTTTATAATTCACGAGTGGAAGGACAACTTCCGACTTTCCAATCGCGACCTCTATGTACTGAATTGAGTTCGGGGGAATCAAAACCTCATTCTTCGCGGAAGCTGGTAGTTTAACGCAATCTGGAGCGGCAATCTCAGGGAAAATTTCGAACGGAAACCCTTCGCGTTCGCGAAACACGAACTTATTATCGCATTTGATAAGCACAATGTCATTTCTCTCTGTAAACGTCCGACCGATTATAGCGTCGTAACTTTGAGCGTCGTCCGGAACGATCAGAAATGTACATGGCCTCGGTTCTAACGCGTCAACGATTATCGACTCTTCCACTATTCCCCTTGAAATTGTCACGTTATTTTTAGACCCAAAGCCTGTAAGAGGCGTAATTCTATAAACTCCGCGTAAATGCCACGTTTCCACGAGTGATTCCCGTATTGTACAAACCGAACTCCCCAAATCTACAAAGGCTAATATCTCATTTCCTTTTATACTAACGTTTTTAATGTATTTCTCAACGCTTGTTTTCTGAATCGGGCAATGTAGTGTGTTCACGTTCCCTGAATTCGGACAATTTCGCGATATATGTCCTGGCAATTTACAAGCATAACAAAAATACTCTTGTTTCGGCGCATTACAATTATTAGAAAGGTGACCTGGTTTATTACAATTATAACAATTTTTATGACTCATCTTTTTGTTCGACGGCTCTGCAACGTTAGCGTCCTTCGACTCCTTCTTGATCCTCTGGTGATAGGTTGTATTGGCGTGGCCACTCTGCGTCGACGGCTGTATTGACGATGACTGCAATGACGATGACTGCGACGATGTCTGTCCTGTCGATGGCCCTCTACTCTCGGCCTTTCGACCAAAAACCAGTCGTCTCTCTTCCTCGTTCTTTTCGTACTCTCGTAGTCCTCTAAAGACGTGGTCCAGATCTACAAACGTTTTGGCTAATAGATAGTCCGCCATTTGTTTGGATCGGATTCCTCTGGCCAGCTGCTTCCTCGTTTCCGAATCATGTAGGCCCAGTCTCTTGCATAATTTCACCTTATGATGGAAATAATCTGAGATTGTTTCGTTTGGACGCTGCACGCGAGTCATCATTTCGCGCCACTGGTCCGTGAGACTCCTATCGTATAAAAACGTGTTCTGGAATGCAGTTCGAAACGTGTCCCAGTTAATTATTATCTCAGTTCTTGCTTCATACCAATCTTTGGCACTTCCTGTCAAATGCATCCTGGCTGCTTCGAAGGCCGTTATCTGCGACCAATGGTGAAGCTCTACCGAAGTCTGTAACCTCTCAATCCAGGCTCTGGCTGCTTCTGGTGTCTCAGTACCGGAAAAGTTTGGTATCGTACTAAATACATCGGGCGTAATATTAATGGGCTGTAATCCTTGGTTTCTCTGCAGCATCTCTAACATGACTTGGTTCTGCTGTAACAAAACACCAATGATCTGTCCAGGGTCACGTGGGATGTCTCGGTTATTCTGCTCATCTTGGTTAACTTGGTTATCCTGGCGGTCATGCTGATCTCCCTCAGCTTCACCAGCATTCACAGGTACATTCATTATTCTCTGATAGAACTCTTCGAACTCGTTATAATCTACCATGAGATGTATCGGCTCACTCAAACCACGGCACTCAACTCCAAGATGTCGTGTGCTCAATTTCACTTCGTTCGGTCACTTCCGTCTTCTCGCTTACGTCACTCCTCAAAATTTCGAACGAGACTCTGTGATTGGGCGTCGCGTATCATGTGACTCAACCGTTTCTTCCTCGTTAATGACGTCACTACTCGAAGGTCTCGCGGCCGCTCTCTGATTCGGCGCTGCGTATCACGTGACTCGCTCACTTCCTTCTTGTCGATGACGTCACTATGCGGGAGCCGCGTCTCAATATGGCGGTGCCAACTCACGCTTGCCTCGACTCGTTTACTCGTGGACAACTCTGCTCCACGCACCTCGTCGTGCTGACTCGGGGTCGCGCGTCGTTCTCTACGACGTGGACACGCTTTTTAGTCCGACAGAGCTCGTTCCCGCGAACTATTCCTCACTCTCCGCGTACCGGCGTCTCGTTCCGATCGCGACTCACGTTTTCCTCGATTACTCACGTACGAGCTAGCGGAAACGCTCTCTCTCGGGCGATTCGTTGAGCTTATCCTTGAGCCTGTCGTTTGGGCATAACTTTTGGGTTAATCCCACTCCTGATCTGTTGTATTCTAGCTCACGGGTGTCTCTTATGTCAGGATAATGTTCGCGTTGGAAATAAAAGCACACTGAGTACAATTTAACAAGGTTTATTAGTATATTAATTTGGCGTACAAGGGCTCGGACGAATCTCGCGCTCTGTATCTCGCGTTCCGCGCTCGACTGTACTCGGCGGTTGCTCAGACTCGACTCTCCGGTAGATGGCTCAGTCGCGCGCTTGACCAGCCTTTTGCGCGGGGATTACGATTTAAAATACAACAATATTTTTTAATGAATTAAACAATGTTTGATTCATTACATTACTAAATTATTTATATAAATACTTTATATCTACACTGTTAGAAATTTGTTATGAATTTTAATATAAAAGTATTGGAAGTTCATTTCAAAGACGTCTATTAAAATTAATGCACGATATTTTGAATTTTCAAAATAAGTATATTATAATTAATGTACCCACAATTGAATTTTTAATTTACGGTATATTAAAATGTATGTATTTAAGGTTATAAAAATTGAATTTGCGATTTATCAGGATACATCAACACGTTTATGGCGGAATGTAATGTTGTAGATGAGTGTCGTTTAACCTCCAATATTCCTACGTGTCACACGACGCGCAGTAGATCGCAATGAATTAGACGGGAGGAATTCTGTAGTTAGGAAGTGTTGCGCGTTGCAACTTCTGCCGTAGCGAGCGGCATGACTCATCAATTTTGATTTCTCGCTGTAATATTCATATTTCTTCGAATTTGTACATATCGCGATCGAGGCCTGAAGCCCCCTGAGAGACCAAGCTCGGCCTTTTAGTGGCAAAGGGACAACGTCTCGTGTCGCAACTACAATAAAAGACAAATAGCAAGAAATTTTCAAATAACAATAATTTTACTATAAATGAGTTATCTATATTTCATGACAAATATTGGGTGCTTATTTTGATTATCTGGGATACTAAACATGTAGTACATTTTAACAAGTAAATAAATAATAACATTCATTGCTTAGTATAATAAATCTACGTACTGAAAACACCATCTTTTGCAACCTATCTTTAGAGAAACATTCTGTAACCATAAAAGTAACAGCTCGTATGTAAATTTCAAAACAGCATTTTTTTATTTATTTACTAAAAAATATTATTCTTCATAACAATTAATTATTAATTTTTATATTCCTTTTTACAATTTATATTGCACAGATTTCAACCATTATTACAAGTTTAACTTTTAAGTACTTTTCTATTAATTTTCAATATCACTGTTTAGGATTTTAAATTTAATGTACTTATATTTGAAACTGATTTCAATAACCCAGTATATTAAATTTCGTATACGAAGGTATATGAAAAGTACATTAAAATTCATAACATTTTTAACAGTGTATAATTTAAATATAAAGTAATATAAATAATATAAATAATATAAAGTATGGTAAACTGTGTACAAACTAGACTAGATTTTAACAAAATATATTTCCTTGCAAGTAACTACTTAGTAACTAGCATGGCGAACTACATTAGTTTGCCTATTTTAAACTAGTCGAACTTACCTCACGTAGATAACAGCACCTGGACATTTCTCAGTAGACACCTTCCGCGCCTCGCCTCACTTCACCGCGCCACGCCTCACTTCGCCACGCTTCACCGCACTTCACCGCGCCACGCCTCACTTCACCACGCTTCACCGCGCTTCACCACGCCTCGCCTCGCTTCACCGCGCCTCGCCTCACTTCACCGCGCCTCGCCTCACTTCACCGCGCCTCGCCAAACTTCACCGCGCCTCGCCAAACTTCACCGCGCCTCGCCAAACTTAGACACTTGTTTCGCGAGATAATATAATTATTTTTATTATTAATTAAAAATAATTTATTTAAAAAATTATATGCGATACGGCGCGATTCAATTTTAACGCGAGGTCCGTTCACGTTACGATGTCAAGTAGAAATAAAGAAATTAATTTTGTACAAGCTATTTTATACAATTATCTTATTTCTTATTCCTAAAACGTTGAAAGTGGTGGGGGGCATTTTTATGATGTCGAAAATGTTAAGATTTTCAAAAACAAGCACATTAGCTTATCTCTATAATGCTTTATAGATAAAGGAACCCAACAAATGTTTTGTGAGTCACAATTGTGAAATATCATTAAAGTGACTAAACCGATAAAGGCATAATACAGTCATAAAATCTGTGTATTATCTCGTTTTACGATGCGATATTTCACAATAATGACATTAGACAAAAAACTCATTAAGAGCTTAAGAGGGGGTTCTTTCGAATTTAGTCGAAAAGCAGGTAAAGTTTGAAATTTTTTTATGATCCTGAAGTTGACAGGAAACAAGAAATGAGCAGCAAAATAGTAAATTCTAGTTAAAACGTAAAAAATGAATATGAATAACCTGAAAAATGGTAAAAATCCTATAAACATGGAATATTGATGAATATTTATAAATATTATAGCAATATTGCAGTAATATTCACATGAATATTGCAATAATATTGCTGAATATTGATGAATATTTATGCAATATTGCTATAACATTGTATGTCCCACTTGTGCAATATTCATAAACGAATATTGTGCAGTATTAATAAGTGAATATTGTGCAATATTAATAAATGAATATTGTGCAATATTATTAAAAATTATTATTTTTATTTTCGTAACATGATTTTAATAATTAACGGATATTTTTGTTCATATATAAAATTTAACCAAACTGAACAGGATTTGAACCCATGTTTCTCCGTTATACGTCTGCGCCTCTAACGATCACGGCTAATCTTACTTATTAAAAATGAGAGAATAATAACACCTATTATACGAGCCATATTTTTCAATTAGACAAATATTGTTGTTAACTCTAAAATTATGACTGAAACAAGTCAAAGAAAGATGAAT
>JABFPV010000041.1:0-12196 GCA_022817185.1 Oxyscelio sp. ZL-2020 | reverse complement strand
AACGGAAATGGGGGTGCTGCCCTTGGCAGAACGAACAGGTGACCCTGGTTTCGGGTTGAGTAGGTCGCATGGGTCGATCTAACGGAGTGTCGCTGACCTGGAGTGTGACTCGAGGTCGCTGAGGCTTGAAATTCACACGGGGTCCACTGGGGCGCGCTGTGCCAGCCTTGCTGGCCAAGGCTTCGAGGGGCCTGATTTTGGTATCCAAGTACCGGTACAATTGGTCAAGCTCCGGGTAGCCAGTGGAGTTTGCCAAAGACTCCTCCCAATTCTTACTCAAATTTCGCGAAAATTTGTCGGTGACGACATGAACAATCAGTGGGTCCCATCCGGTTACAGGTATTCCGATCGATTTCAATGATTCCAATACCAGTGAAAGTTCGCTTCGTGCGAATTTGAGGTTTTTCAAATTATCCTCAGATATTTCTGGAAGGGAGGTGACCCTGCTCAATAAAGAAGAAATTATGAGCCTTTTGTTCTCATAACGGCTGGTGAGTTCTCTCCAGGCCGTATGATAATTTTCGTTGGTCAAACTGAGCGCTGCGACGGTGTCCAGTGCTTCACCTTCCAGACTGGTTTTCAGATACTGCAATTTCTGAACGTTTGATAACGTGGTATTTGCATGAACTACCGTGGTAAAGATATCGCGAAATGCGGTCCACTGAGTAAAATTTCCTGAGAACTTCATAAGATCTATTCTCGGTAATCTGACGTGTCCAACCGTATTTGATGCGTTGGTGTCAGCGGTTTGGGGCGAAGAGGCCACGGGCCTCGATTCGCAAAGCGATTGTTGGAGCTCAGAAATATGCTCCGTTAAGAAGTCTTCTGCTTCTTCATAATATGCCTCAATTTGGGTCATAACATCGTCTTTGAAATACGGGAAATTTATGCGTTCCTCTTCCGGTACGGAAGTGAGGATTTCCGCATGAAAATGGTTCACCTGGGACCAGTACTCATTGAGAGTTCGCAGGCGATTTTGCAAATACACAGAGGTTAGGTTCTGCAACCCCTTTTTCTTTGTGTTAGCAAGTAACCTCCGCATGTTGTGCGCTATGAGGTTAACCTCTTGAATTTTAAGCGAAATGTTGGGTTTGGTCGCCATGATGGATGGGTTTTGATAACGGAACAAAACCGCCACCTAGATGCTTACAAAAAATTGGGTCTTTGTAAAATGGGCCCGTATCCGGTTCGAAGGACCTTTATGTTCACGCAAAACGCTAAAACACAAATTTGATTGGTGCTGGTTCACCAAAATACCGGATACCCAGATGGTTAGAAAACGGTGTGCCTGACTCCAATAGCTTTGATGACACGATAGGTGGGGGGGTGGTTGGGTGGTTACGTGACTAGGGTGGTCTCAAAAATGTGCGCACGGGGCACGGTATGAGCTAGCTGGGGTTATTGTACACGGAACACGGGTATGCGGTATAACCAAAGCAGCGGAAACTAAACTTTCAGTTATGCACGGATTGACGGGTGCACGGAACACGTGTGTGTACGTAGCAATTTGGTTATAATTATGCGCGGACGGTGCACGGAAAACGAGTACGCGACTCGACGACGACTTGGGAAACGTGCACGGAAGGTGCACGGAAAACGGGTGTGAGGAACCGGTACAAAAAATGAGGGTGCACGGAAAGACGGCACGTTTAGCTAATCAAAATGATACCAGAAAACGTGCACAGAAGGTGCACGAAAAACGAGTGCGTGGCGCGAAAGACAGGTTCGTGCACGGAAAAACGGGTCGGATTCCGTCGACAACAAAGCAAACGCACTTGAAACAGTGCACGGAAAAACGGGGTGCCAGCTACAATAGTAAACGAGTTAGAATGTGCACGGGACACGGGTGCACGGAAATACGGGCGCACGACGTGTCACGAATCACTACACGGGCACGGAAGGGGCACGGAAAACGCGACGCGCGACTCGGCAAAGAGATCCTAACAACGTGCACGGAAGGTGCACGGAAAAACAGGATTCCCGTGGGAGTGCTGCACGTTCAACTACGGTCGCTGAAGGTGCAGGGAAGGCTCGGGTTCCCGTGCCTAGAGGTTCGCCAAGGAAAGTGCAAGGCCGATTGCCCGTCCTTGCACTCAGGAAGGATTGGGAAAGGATCTGGGTTACTCACGTTTGCTGCGAAAGTCCAGACTCTGTGTTTCTTCTGCGCGTCGTGTTGAGTCGGCTAAGTTGCGGATTCGAGGCGCGCACACGCGATTTCGCGCTTTAATGATAAAAGGTGGCGAGTCTTAATTAAAATGGAAGAACCGAATTGATTTCAACAGAAATGCGTAACAAGTTTTATTGCTCTTTCGCAGCTACAAAGGGTAAAAGACGCGGTACATCTGGTGCAAAATTAAGCGGTAACGCAAAAACGTTCTCGATGAACGGCGGTAAGAAAAAAGGTGTCGGCGACACGGTATGAAACATTGAGCGGTGTGCTCTAAATGAGGTACAAAACGAAACTGAAAACCGTTACGCGGAGTGTCTTCGTGGAAGACGAGGTACAAAACTACCACGTGGTGTTCTCGGTGAGAACCAAACAGAAACTGTAACTTATTTCTAATAATTTAAACTGGTGCGCTAAAACCTAACGTTTTTTGTAAACAAATAAAAACGTATTTGTTTACGTTGATAATTAAACTGTTTCACAAAAACGAGGTTCGAAATTAAAATAATCGGTGACACATAAGAAAGGTAAATATGTGTCCTAAGAAAAAACGCATATTTTATCTTAAACTAATTACAACTTAAAATAGCAAAAACGGTCCAAAACAAGATGAATAAAACGCATAATAAACAAGATTAAAATTAATCGCAAAAAAAGTATATTAATACAATCTTAAATCCTAAACACACACGCCCCCCTGACCTCTCGCATAGAGGTCAGCTTAACGCTGGTTGCGCAATGGGCGCACTCGCCGGACTTCTCCTCTGCGGTCAAAGAGGATGGTGATGTTCCCGAGGTGACACCGATGTTTCCACTTCCGGTAGCGCTGTATATTGCGTACCGGTACGGAAATGGTTTCACCGTATACTCGGACCACCTTGAAGAGCGGGGCCAACGTTGGAGTTGGCTCCACTGGACGACCGGTAGGACGCGGGTCCCTGGTCTGGTTGCAGGGTGGTGGTGGCGGCTTCTCCAGCATGTCCTGTTCGATCAGGCGGTCGAGCTCCCCGTCCTCGGACAGGACCAGGACGTCTAGGTCCGGTTGGGAGGTTGTGGTGGTCATCTTGGTGACTGCTGAAACCAGAAAAGCTTCAGTAGTTTTTGCTCAACAAACACATTAAAGATCTGGGACCTCTTTGCCGGTCGGTAATGGTCGAATTTTGGTGATTGGCCGGATAAGTTCGGTTTGCCCGGTTTTCAACCGGACAACGCGCACCAGCCCATCCGCTCCAGGATAAGTTTCGGTTACCCGAGCCAACGGCCAATCTCCTGGTGGAGTGTTGATACCCGCGACCAACACTAGGTCACCGACCTCAACATTTGGGTGCGTTTCTTGCCACCTGGTGCGGGGAGCGAGAGTATGTAGATACTCGTTCTTCCACCTTTTCCAGACCGAGTTTAAAACCGTGGTCCACAATGCCCAGTGTTGGCGGTGATCACCCATGTGATTGACAACACTGGGTGGGGTGGCTAAGAGCGCGGTACCCGTTATAAAATGCCCTGGGGTCAGGGCCTCGAAACATTCAGGATCATCCCGGAGTGGTGCCAAGGGCCTCGAGTTGAGGCAGGCTTCTATCCTGGTACTCAGGGTGATAAATTCTTCGAGGGTGATGATACGATTTCGGATGGTCCTTTTGAGGTGTGATTTAAATGATTTTACCGCGGCTTCCCACAAGCCCCCATGATGTGGAGCCGCGGGTGGAATGAAGATCCATTTCATTCCCTGTGTCGCGTATCTATTACGGACATTGACATCGTCGAAGATGTCTCGTATGGCGCGCTTTAAGATAGCGTCTGCGCCTCTAAAGGTGGTGCCGCAGTCAGATTGGACATGGCTAGGTACGCCTCGTCGTGCTACAAAGCGTTCGAGGGCTGCTAGGAAGGTGCCTGTGGAATAATCGGACACGACTTCCAGATGTACGGCTTTTGTAGCGAGACACACAAAGACTGCTATCCAGGCCTTTTGCGTGGCTTTTCCTCGCCCTGGAGCCATCCGTATCGTAAATGGTCCGGCGTAATCCACACCGACGTTCGAAAAGGGTCGAGACGGCGTGCAACGTACAGAAGGAAGGTCGCTCATTAGTTGCCGAGGCACCTCATTTCGATATCGAATGCACTCGTGGCAGTCGTGAATGAGTCGCTTGACAGCACTTCTGGCCCTGACTATCCAATAGTGCTGGCGAAGGGTGCTGAGGGTCAGTTGAAGCCCGCCGTGCAAGGTGGATATGTGAATCTGCCGGATTAGCAGAGTAGTTACCGGGCTATGGGGCAGGATGATCGGATGTTTGGTTTCCGAAGGTAGATCGGAATGGGACAAACGTCCGCCCTTCCGTATAATATCCATTGGGTCCAAGAACTGGGTTAGACTGCGAATGGGAGACTGAGGTTTCAACGGCGAACCGGCCTTTAAGGAGGAGAATTCCTCAGGAAAATGGTACTGCTGCAGAGCACGAAGAATGAATACTCTGGCTGAGTTGATTACTTCAGGGTCCAAAGCTAATTCTGCAGGGGAACTAAGGCGAGAGTGTGTGCGTGTTATGAAACGCCTAACATATGCCGTAATCCGGAGTAGTTTGGGCCACGAGCTGAACTTCATCAGCAGGTCTGGTAAGGGTTTGCCAGATATATGATGAGTGAAACTCGGTCTCAACTCAGTGGTGGTTTCAAAGTGTGTCGTATCCAACGGCGTACTTGAGTGTGTCAGCCAGTCTGGTCCGTTCCACCAGAGGGCTGAACCAACTAAATCTGTGGCCTTGGTGCCTCGGGAATTTAGGTCCGCCGGGTTGTCGCGAGACTTGACATGGTGCCAGACAGCGGTTGGTAAATTGGCCTGAATATCGGCAACGCGGTTACCGACGAATGTTGTCCAACGTGCTGGCGGTTTAGATAACCAGGCCAGGACTATCTCGGAATCCGTATAGCACGTGACATGATCTACCTTCAGCGCCAGCTGCTTCAGGGCGTAGATAATCAAATCCTTGAGTAACACTGCTCCGCATAACTCGAGTCTCGGTATGGTCAATAGCTTGAGTGGTGCCACTCGAGATTTGGCCATCAAGAGGGACAGGCTACGCCGATTATCGTAGCCTGTGGTGCACAGATATAGGACTGCTGAATATGCATCCCTAAATGCGTCGCAGAATCCTATTAATTCAACGGTCTTGGTATGACTCCCATAATCCATCCATCTTGGTATGGAGATTGTTGGGAAAGTCTCGGATTCGTTTACTAAGGTCTGCCAGGTCTTGATGATGGGTGCCGGTAGTGACTCATCCCAATCATATTTACCGACCCAGAGTGTTTGGAGCAACATCTTGGCTCTTATAAGAAAGGGTGAGAGGAACCCTAAGGGGTCATACGCTTGGGCCGTGCATGACAATATCGCGCGCTTGGTTGTGGCGCCTGAAGAAAAGGGCTTGACTTGGAGGTCTACGGAATCGGTGTGGGGGTTCCACGGTATGCCCAAAACTTTATGGTTGCCCTCCTTGGTTGTGGAGAGTGTTTGGTTCTGCTCCTCAAGCTCGGATACGGTGAGGATGGCCGGTTCATTGGTGACCCATTTACGTGGATGGAAGCCACCGGTATGAAGGGCCTGACTCACCTGCTCTTTGGTAGTGGTGAGCAGCAGGGAGTCATCCGTGCCGAACAACAGGTCATCAACGTAGATGTTGTTGATGAGCACAGGGTACGCCAAGGGAAAAGATTCGCGGGTAAGGTCGGCTACCTCACGAATCACCCGTTGGGCCAAGAATGGGGCTGGTTTGGTCCCATAAGTCACAGTATTTAGGTGATACTGTTTTATCTCGTCGTAAGGATTCGACTGCCAAAGGATGCACTGGGCAAAACGGTCTTTCTCATTTATCAGGATTTGGCGAAACATCTTTTCGATGTCGCCGGTTATCACATACTTTGTTAGGCGCCAATTGGAAAAGACTCCAATTATTTCCGTTTGGAGTTTGGGGCCTGCAAGTAAACAGTCATTCAACGATAGGCCATTGTCGGTTTGACAAGAAGCGTTGAATACGACACGCAATTTGGTGGTTGCTTTGTCCTCTCGTAGGACCCCGTGATGAGGTAGAAAAACAGGTTTTGAAGTGCAGTTGGAAAACTGCGACATATGCCCGAGTTGCTCGTACTCTGTGAGAAACTCGTCATATGCTCCTTTGAGAGCAGGATTTTTATCTAGTCGTTTCGACAGACTAGCTAATGAAGCTCGAGCGCGTATCTCACTGTTCCCCAGTACGGAACTATCACAGTTAGCCTTGAAAGGTAGACTAACCAAAAATCGACCAGTGTCGGTTCGACGAGTAGTTTCTCGAAAGAACTCTTCGCAATAGCGGTCGTCCTCATCCTGGACGATCGGTGTTGGAATGTTTTCAAGTTCCCAGAATGCGCGAAGAGTCTGATTCAACTCGTCTAACGAGGAGTGATTCACCGTTATGTGGTGGATGGTTGGTGCTGGAACTGCGCCAGATATAATCCAACCCAAGAAGGACAACTGAGCAATGATACTGCAGCCTGGATACGTTCGCAACCCATTGCGAATAATTAACCCGAAAAGATCCGCACCGATGAGTAAGTCAATTTTGTGAGGATTGCTCGGTTCGGGGTCAGCCAGTGCCAGTTGGTTTATCTGGTCTGGTAGAGCTTCCCGTGATACAGACGGCCTGTACGCAGTTATCACAGGGAGGATAAGCGCGTGAACTACAAGTGGGTTATCTTGGGAAAAGCGAGATGACAATGAGAAGGTGGTGGCTTGTCTAATACAAGTACCGGTACCTCCTCCCAATCCGGTGACGGTAACTGAAGACCGGGATCGGGGTAAATTAAGAGCTTGCGCCACGGACTCGGAGACGAAAGTGGCCTCGGAACCCTGGTCAATCAGTGCTCTACAGCACAGTGATCGTCCACGACGATCAATGACCTGGACTAATGCGGTAGCTAAGAGTACCGGAGATGAACGAGATGTGCTAAAATGTGCACTTAGAGGGTCAGGTGGAGCTTGAACATTGATGTGGGGCACCAACTGGGCGTGTCCGCGTGTGGGATTTACGGCTGGCGTAGGGGTTCTCTCCCCTTCGTGCAACAACGTGTGATGCGGTTGATTACACGTTTTACACCGTTTGGTGCTAATGCACTGTCTAGCTCCATGGCCGGAGGCTAAACAATTATAGCATAGACGCCGACTTTGTACAGCGGCTCTTCTTTCTGTTACGGGTTTTGCCAAAAAGGTCTGACAACGGAAATGGGGGTGCTGCCCTTGGCAGAACGAACAGGTGACCCTGGTTTCGGGTTGAGTAGGTCGCATGGGTCGATCTAACGGAGTGTCGCTGACCTGGAGTGTGACTCGAGGTCGCTGAGGCTTGAAATTCACACGGGGTCCACTGGGGCGCGCTGTGCCAGCCTTGCTGGCCAAGGCTTCGAGGGGCCTGATTTTGGTACAAAATTATATAAATTATTATAGGAATAATATATTAATATTACAGAAATGTTAAATAAAAATTTCAATAAAATTAAAGTAATATTAATGGAATATTACATTCATATTGAATAAATATTACATAAATATTAAAATAATATTAAAATAACGTTTACAGAATGTTACTGGAATATTATTTTTCATTGCATAATAAATATAACTATGAAGGCTATAATTTAATATTTTTAACATATAGATCAATGTTTGCTTGTATTACAGTTACTGTCTCATAGAAGCAACTATATCTCCAGTTATACAATTGTACAATTTAAATCTTCTTCATATGCAACTACAAAATTTTATTTTTATCGTCATGTCTAAACGTAAACCTAATACAGCCTTAAGCATTAGACATAAACATAGGATTATATCTAAAGACCGAAAAGACTTTAAACGTAAAGTAAAAATGTGTAATAACTTAATTATACCAAATGTTCCAAAGTTACAAAGCGAAACCAATGAATCAGTTAAAGATAAAAATGTAAAATATAAAGTTGACATATTTTGTAGAAATAGAGAATTAAAAGCAAAAAGTAGAAGTGTTTCGAATAACGAAGGAGGAGCATCGACAAATGGGTCAACTTCTGAGATATTATTTTCTCAATCAGAGCAAACAAACTTAAATTTAAATGTCGATACGTCCAAAGCAGAACTTGGCATTGAAAATAATATAGAAAATCAAGTTTGGGAAATTTTAAGACAAGACCTTGCTTATTGGGCTGTGCAATTCAATGAAAAGCATAATTCTGTAACAGCATTACTTCGAATAATGAATAAAAATTTTCCTTTGTATAAATTGCCTGCTACTGCAAAGAAGTTACTAGACACACCGCGAAATGTACATGTCATTTCAATGACTCCGGGAGAATATATCCATTTCGGTATACTTACAGGAATTAAAAATTACTTAGACTCCAATACTGTTTCGTCACTTCATATTGTGGTGCAGGTTGGAATAGATGGTTTTCCAATAACTAGTGAAAAAGAATCATGGCCAATTATAGGCCGTATTGTTGGTACGAAATATATATTTTTAATAGGAATGTATTATGGTCCGTGCAAACCGAAATCATCGAACGAATTTATCAGTTACTTCGTGAATGAAGCTAAACCTTTAGTTACAGATGGATTCATATATAAAGAGCAAAATGGTATGGTAAAAATAGATTCATTAGTTTGTGATGCACCAGCTAAATAATATGTACTAAATACGAAAGGTCATGCTGGGTATAATAGCTGCTCAAAGTGCTTGGTTGACGGAGAATATTTGATTAATCGTGTATCATTCACGGATTGCAATTCTGTTGAGCGTACAGATGAGGGAATGAAAAATATGGCATTTGCTGGTCTATGTGATTATCAGTTAGGAGAATGCATTTTAAATGACATTCCTGAGTTCGGTCTTGTGTCCAATGTCCCTCTGGACTACATGCATCTTGTTTGCATTGGTATTCTCAAAAAATTAATTCACTTATGGTTCACAGGTCCCAAACATGTTCGTATTTTGTATTCAAGTAATGCTGCTGTAGCATCAGAGTATTTATTTAATCTCACACCTTTTTTATCACATGAATTTGTCAGAACCCCGCGAAAAATTGACGATTATGCTAAGTGGAAAGCGACAGAATGTCGCTTAGTTGTTTTATACATTGGACCTGTACTTTTAAATACAGTGATAGATTGGGAACATGATATCATGTTAAATTTCTTACAACTATTTGTTTTACTTAGACTGCTGTTTACCACGATAAATCCTGAAGAACTCGCATTTGCGCAATCACTTGCGTTGGAATTTGTTGAGGTATTTAAATCATTGTATGGACAGCAATATGTATCGCACAATATCCATGGTATACTTCACCTAGTGAAAGATGTACTGAAATTTGGATCTGCAGAATGCTTCAGTGCATTCCCCTTTGAAAATTTTATTAAGCGTATCAAGTCTATGATGAGGAAAGTTGAAAAACCTCTACAGCAGATGCATAATAGATACGTTGAAATGCAGAATGTAAATTTTCAATTAAAAGCAGAAGTAAACAGAAGACAAGATGAACAGAAGTGTCACAATAACGGCCCTTTGCTTCTCGGTACTCGAAATCCTCAGTATTATGAATTTCATTTCGAAGAGTTCATGTTATCAACATCCATGTCTGATAACTGTTGCCTAATTAATGAAGACATTGTAGAAATACACAATTTTGCTACTAAGAAAGATGAAGAAATTGTGATAATCGGAAAAAAATTTATCATTGTACAAGATTTATTTATAAAGCCGTGCGCTTCATCTGTTTTAAATATTTACCGTGTGTCCGAACTATCTCAGTTTTTATTATGGCCAGTGAAACAAGTAAAATGTAAATTTCTGAAAATTCCAATCTTTGAAAAATCAAATGAATTTGCTGTTTTCCCATTACTGCATGTAAAAAAAATGATGAAGCTGTAATGGTGCCTGAAAGTTCTAAGTAAATGCCGCTGAAGTATGCTAATTTAGATTGTATATTTACAATATTTCGTACGTGTTAATACTTTTTCATTTCTGTAATATATTGTTTTTACTTAATTGTAATCTAAAATATAATTAAATGTTTTTATTTAATAAGATTTTGAGTTTTTATAGTTGAGAAAATATGACGCATGATACTATTCTTTTCAAAATTGAAGTAAGAAAATTGCAATAGCTATTTAATAGTATGCAGTGCTTTGTACTTCCGAATTTTTAATCTAGTGATGTATAAATTTTACCTAATAATCGATTATATTTTTAGTGTATGTATACAAGTAGAAAATGATTAGGCATTACCTTCCGTGCATGCATTTGTGTAAACAATAATTTAATTAAATAAACGTACATTATTTTGTATATATTATAATAAACATTATGTTTGTGATATTTCTTTGCCGTAAATTGTATATTGTCATGTACCTATTTTAATTATCTCCTATGCTGTAAAACATTTGGTTCATTTGGTAAACTGTGTATTTCATATAAATTAATGCGGTATATAGGTTTTATAACTTTAGAAGATAAATAATAAATGTTGTTAAGAGACATGTAAAGTTACATTTGAGTTTGAAGGAATTTGTACAGTTGTCTGAATGGAAGCTGCTATCAATTACTGAAATCAAGGTAAATCGAAGAACATCTTCATTAACTGTATGAAGTATACTTCAATCTGAACTTCTAAAACTTAAAGCTGATGATAGTTGTAAATAAAGCATTTCATGATTATTGTTTATACCTATTATGACTTTATTTCAATTGTATCACAACGAATAATGCAATCAATTTGTGTAATTATTTCTTTGAAAATAGGTACAGTTGTTCAGTGATATGTTATTGAAAAACAATATTAATTAAAGTCACTGTAATTTAAAAATGTAAACTGATGTCGATAAAAATAATGCAAATAATTCTTTTACTCTTCAGATTAAATGGCGAAGTTTGGAGTAATAGAATTGAAGGACTTGTTCATTGTTGTACAAAACATGTGGTGTATTACTGATGAGAAGTGTTTAATGCCACCCAATTATAATAATTTAAGCATTTTAAAGGAGTACATCGAAAATTACCGATGTCCACAAGATGACTGGATGCCTCAAGATATAGTGAGAACGTTTGGAACATATAGTAAGTTTCTCAAATTAAGAAAGAAATATACTATGCTCTTTGTTTTTAAATTTATTGAAAGTACTGCCAGTAATAGTATGTCTTTGTTTTACTTATGTTAGTATACATGTTAATCTTTTACTAACACAGCACTTGCAGTATTTTCAGTAGAATAAATAATATGACCATGGTTGTAACATTTTACAAGCATTTATGCTACAGGACAATATATCAAGCTTTACATATATTGGATGGAAGACCTGGCAAACTCATTAAATGTGTGAAGAACTGGGGCCTTATTCACGAAACGCTATTAGTGGCAAATAGAGATTTCTGAGTTTATCCTTACATTATTTTAAATATCCAAACGTTCAGAAATCTCTATTATCCACTAATAGTGATTCGTGAATAAGGCCCCTGGTTACCTCATTTTGTAACGGTTATGTCGGAAAAAAGAAACGCACTTGTGTTAATATAATGTATATAAAGCTGAATATTACTTGAAATATCAATTTATCTATTTAAATAATTAAATTTTTAATTATGCTTTTTGATTGCAAAACATTTATTGTTAATAAATTGATATAAAATAAATATTTCGATTATTTTATGTTTTTTTAAAATATAAATAATAAATTAATTACACGTAATGTTCTAAAGTAGATTCAACATATTTTGTTTATACATTCTACATGGAAAAAATCAAAATGTCTGTACAATTTAAAGATTAATATTCAGGAAATCTAATACATAGTTAATTTTACTAATTTAATTTACTAAATAAATCATATAGATGTTCTATTCATCGTTTGCGTATATGTTTTATCTGCTGAAACTGAAAATGATTTGGTTATTTTGACTAAAAGAATTTCACTAACCGCTTTAATTGATGAATCAACATTTTTTCCTCCGTACATTTCATAATTATAATTATAAAACTTTT